>JASTWP010001681.1:0-63072 GCA_030770255.1 Temnothorax ravouxi
CGCGACCGACGCCTTCAACACCGAATACGTGGAATAATGATTGATGCCGTGTTTTCTCACGAGACGTTGCACGTCGGTGTTGTAAAATTCCTTCCCCATGTCGGTTTGTAGGTTACTAGGGCACCTTCCGCTATCTCGAATTATCTCAGCGATAGCGACGGCTGTCTCGCTGCCGCCTTTACCCTTGAGCGGCACGGCCCACGCGTACTTGCTCAACACATCGATGACAGTGAGTATGTAGTGATGGCCTCCGTTGAAACGCGAGCACGGACGCATCTCGACGATGTCAGCCTGCCACAGGTCGTCGTACCTCCGCACTATGACATGTCTGCGGGGAAAATTTCTTCTCGCCGGTGCGTGCAATTCGTCCACCAACCGTCGCTTTTCGATATTTTTATCCACATCGGATTTTAACGGACTCATGTTTCGTTAGCGTTTCGTTGGCTGTTCGTTTTCGTCCTTCAGCTGTACGTAGCCGTTTCTGTTTCTGTGTCGTTCGTTGCTGCTTTTGAACCGCTCAGAAACGAGTTCGAGCCGTTCTTGAACCGTTCGACAGCCGTTCGACAATCGTTCTCGAACCGTTCGTTGTCGTTCGTCGTCGTCAGTTAACCGTTGTTTGTCACTCATTGTCGTTGTCGTCGTCGTCGTCGACGTTCTTTAGCCGTTTGTAGCTTTTCCTGTCACCGCGTAGTTCGCAGCTGTTTCTGAATCGCTCGTAATCGTTTCTGAGCTGTTTTTGATCCGTTCCACAACCGTCCGACAACCGTTCTCGAACTGTAAGACAGCCGTCCGACAGTCATTCTCGAATCGTTCGTTGCTGTTCGTCGCCGTCGTCAATTAACCGTTGCCTCTCTTCACTCGTCGCCGTTCGATAGTCGTTTCTGCTGAACCGTTTATTCATCGTTCATTAGCCGTTTCCAATCTAACGATATTCGTACGCCGAAGCGCGTTTACCGCAGTCTGTAACGCTCGCACGTCCTTCTCGAACGCGGTAAGCTTCTCGTCTGACTCTTTTCGTTGATCTCGCAGACTTTTAACGCACTGATCCACGTATAGTTTGTTAACCGCGTCACCGTCAGTCTCAGGTTGCGCCACGCGACGAATTTTGCGCGTCCTTGCGTCAAAGTCCGTGGCGGTGCGACACAAAGCGTTGTCGCGCACGAAATTTCTCACTAATCCGCTTCACCGATGGTACGAAATGGCATTCGTCGCGTCTTCGCTCTGCTCGAACAATCCAAATTTATTGATCGGCATTTCGACGCTGATTGAACGGATCGCTGTCGCGCCGTTTAATTTATAATAAGCCCGGCTTCGCGAAGTTCCTCGATGATCGACATGATCTCATTGTCGTGGGCATTGTTGCCAGCTTGACGCGAAGCGTCGAGCAATCGCAGACGATCCACCAGCTCGTTGGGGTCGTCCCAGTGCACGTAGTCGATTTTATTGTCGGTTAGCGTCATTGCGCGAGGCAAGCATAATCCCTTTCCGGATTTTTTCTTCTTGAATTCGGTCGATATCAGCGGTGCGATTACACATAGATACTTGTATCCCTTGTTGCCCATTACTCGCCCGTTAGGATCGTGCTTGTATTTATGAGCACTCGTTTCCAACAGTATGTCCTTGTACTTTCGCCTATCATCCTCCGTGTAAATCTCTTTATTGGGTATTCTCTTGAAGATCAACTCGTAAATACCGGGTGTGCCGGCGTATGTTACATCGCCGATAATTATATTATCCGCTTTGTCCACGTCGAAACGTTTATTACCGAGCATCAAATCATTTTTGCCGAGATATGGGCCGTACACGTTGTCTGTCATTATATCGGCGCCCAAAACGTCAGCGATGTACAATCGGCTCAGTGGACCCAAGCGACTTTGCAACGTTTCTACAAAAAATTCTCGACCCATCGACGTTTGCAAGTGCTTTCGAACGGTCGTCCCGATCGAGTCGTCCGTGGTTTCAAAAACATCCATGCTTGAGAGGAATTCGGGAATTGTATTTTGCACGTCGGTTTGCGTCGCCGCGGACGGTGTAGAAGTTATCGGTAGTACTGTCGATTGATTAGATGTATGCGGTGTCGACGATGGTAGATCCGACCAGGAGTCTAATCGTTCCAGCTTTCTCTTCAACGTCACATCCTCCCAATCCTCCTCCTCCTCCTCCCCGCGCTGTCGAATTGATTGCGTTTTGATTTTTGCGTCAGCGACGCTCTCCGCCGGCTCCTCTTTCTTCACCGCGATCGAGCTCGAGTTGTCGACGATCTTTTTCAGCGGCCCGATGAGAGGCTTAACCCCTTCGTTGGCATTGACGCAATAGTGCGTCAAATTAATCCGTGCCCTGTGTGGCATTGACGCAAAAAGTGCGTCAACCTTTTTTTTCCTATTTAACTTGCTCCGATTTGGCATTTAAGTCTTATACGGGGGTTTTTGGAGTCGCTGATTACGAATCTGAATTCAAAATTTGCAAATTCAAAATGGCGGATCCAAAATGGCGGATGAAAATGCAAAAAATTACTTGATTGGGATAAAATTTGCCACTCGGGGGTTTTTGGGGTCGCTGATTACGAATCTGAATTCAAAATTTGCAAATTCAAAATGGCGGATCCAAAATGGCGGATGAAAATGCAAAAAATCACTTGATTGGGATGAAATTTGCCACTCGGGAGTTTTGGATCCGCAAACTGAATTTGCAAATTTTGTGTTCAGACTTATAATCAGTGACCTAAACAACCTATGAGTACCGAGTTTTATCTAAATCAATCTGTATTATTTGTATTTTCGTTCGCCATATTGGATCCGCCATTTCGAATTTTCGAATTTTAAGTTCAGATTCGTAATCAGCGCCCTCAAAAACCCCAGGGTATAAATTTTTAGGATAAAAAATTTTCCTGCCATTTTGGGCACTTTTTGTCGAATTCTCTCTGCCAACGAAGGGGTTAAAGTGCGTGTTCAACTCAATGTCCTTCTCGATCTTACCGGTCTTCAAAGCGCGAAGTTTCTTGCGAATCGAATCACTCGTTTTCGCGATATCTTTCACGATCTTCTCGCGTTTGCGAATATTCACGCTCCCGTCGATCGCAGCCATCGTGGAAAAAAAGCAGAGCGTCGATCGCTAACGTTTCACCTCCGACGACGTATCGGCGACGACTGACCGCCTTTGCGGTATCGCGAACACGTTAAATCCTTTTCTGTATCGGCCGTTCGAAAGCGCGCTGTCCTTGTCTATCACTACGAATCCGTACTTGCATCGCCAACAATCGTGGCACAAGGAGCAAAATTCATCGTACGACATGTCGGTATTTACGTGATCGTTGTACACGTGTTTCAAATTAGTGCCATCCTGCCTGAACAGGATCAGCAGATTCGCGTTGTCGCGTATCAGATGTTTAGGTATTCTCGCGTACGTCTGACAGAGATAAAAGCAGTCGACGCTCGAGTGCCTGCCCATCGAGAAATACTCTCTCACGGTGTCTTGCTTATCGCACGCCACGTCGTCGAAGACAAAGATCGAGTTTGGACACGCGTCGCTCGGTGGAATGACGTCACTGTTATTGGAGAAGGTGTAGTAGCCGATTTCGTCGATCGATGTCAGTAAATTCTCCAGATATCGGTATTTCGGTTGATGCAGCGATTTCGAGTACACGTACACGTTCTCGAAACGTACACCGTGCGGACTTTCCAGCAAACTTATCAGAACGTTGGTTTTACCGCAATTCGAGGGACCGCAAATGATCGCGCGTATAGTAGTCGGCAGCATCGTACCGTGTCTGCGCCTCTCCGCGTTGCCCTCCATCGACCGTGATCTGTCGTCGCAATTCGTCACGCGAATCGCCAACGGTTGTCGCATGAATCTCATTTCTTTTTTTCTCTTTGCACTTTGTACGACTGAATCGAACTTTCTCGTTCGAACGTCTATTTATAGATGCGCGGCACCGCGAATCGCTCAGTCGCAAAGATGTTCGTCCTGCTGTCGAGACCTTCGAACATTCGCGATTTTAGCGCCGAATGTCAATGAAAGTAAAAACTGGTAGAGGTCTGTTTAATCGCGCGATAGGTGCACTTCCGATCGAATTGCACATTCCCGGCTATCAGTTTTGCGGTCCGGGTACTCGTCTGCGAGAACGATTGGCTAGAGGTGATCCGGGTGTAAATCCATTGGATGCGGCGTGTCGCGAGCACGACATAGCCTATTCGCGTGACAAAAGCCTCACCGAGAGACACGCGGCGGACAAGATACTCGCCGAGAGAGCGCTAGGACGCGTCATCGCGAGAGATTCGACTCTCGGAGAGAGGGCTGCCGCTACAGCCGTCTGGGCGGCCATGAAGGCTAAGACAAAGCTCGGAATGGGTTTGAAAACACGGAAAACACGAACGAGGAAAAGGTCGACGAAGAAACGAATACTTCCGACAGCGAAACGAGGTGGCGTATTGCCGATTCTACCGTTGTTGGGAGTTCTCGGTTCTCTGGCCGGCGGAGCGGCCGGAATTACAACAGCGATGAACGCTAGCAAAGCCGCGCGACGTCAGCTGGAGGAGACGCAACGTCACAATCGCGCCATGGAAGGTCGCGGACTTTATCTTCGCTCCGTACAAATATGGACAGGGACTGTATCTCGGCCCGCACAAACGCGGGCGAGGAGTGGCGTTGAAGATTAGAAATAAAAAAAAACGTCAAAAAGACGTTAAATATGCCGGCGGGTATTACGACTAACGTGCAATTGAGTCGACTGGCAAGGCGAATGCGCGTACCGTTCTTCAGAGGTGTTTTCATGCGTGATTCGTTACCGATCGTCGACGGCGTGCGTCGAAACGAGAGCGGTATCGTGAATTTGGACGATGCAGCGGGCCCCGGTACTCATTGGGTAGCGTACGCCAAGAGGGGAGATCGAGTCGTATATTTCGACAGTTTCGGCAATCTTCGACCGCCGAAAGAACTGGTGCGATATTTCGGACCGAGCGTGACGAAGATCGAGTACAATCGCACGTCTTATCAGCGATACGATCAGAGCATCTGTGGACAATTGTGCTTGCAATTTCTCCGGACGATCGACGACGATCGGCGCTGATTTAAAATCTGACGACGCGCCGTGTGGAGACTCAGTGTTCGTCGAACAGCTTCCGCTTCGACATGTCTATAACGTTCACGCTGACCGGGAAAGAGCAGCATCCTCGCGGAGCACTATTTTCCCGCCGTGGATCTGAGCGACGGTGACTACGAGCTCGGTCTAACGTGTTTTGAGACTTATCACACGATTCCGAACGTGAATTCTTCGAATAATAAATTTTATTTCGACGAGGATGACACGGAAATTACGATTCCCGAGGGATCGTACGAGATACGGGCCATACACGAGTTTTTGAAACGTGAAATTTCACGGAAACGTCCGCGACGCGTGGTTCGTTCCAACGACGATCGTACGTCGGTCGCGAATATCGCGCGAGAGGAGACCGTTCGCGCGAACGGCTACGAAGACGAGGTCGCGGAATATCCGATAGTGCTCCGCGCAAATTACAATACGATGAAGAGCGAGATCAAGTGCGCTTTCAGAGTGAACTTCAACAAACCGAACAACGTCGGATCGCTGCTGGGATTCTCGTCGACGCGTATATTGCAGCCGGGACAGTGGCACGAATCGGACGCACCGATTAATATTATCAACGTAAACATTATCCGCGTGGAGTGTAACGTGACCGCGGGTGCGTACAGCAACGGCAAACGTGTTCATACGATACACGAGTTCTCACCGAGCGTACCACCGGGATATAAGATATCGGAAACGCCGGCGCAGATCATTTACCTGCCGATCATCGCGCGGAGCGTTACGAATCTAACGATACGCGTCGCTGATCAAGACGGACGATTGCTCGATTTTCGCGGAGAAGAGATCACCGTCAGATTGCACGTACGACGGCGAGAGCGATAACGCACCAGTGTACGCGTGAGCGTGAGTGTGCGCGCGACATATGAGATGCTAGTGTTGAACGACTCGGAGCACGCGACAGATAACAACAGTAATATCTTTACGGCTGCGCCGATCGACGATATCGTCAAGTCGACATTCGGTGGCGTTAGAAAAAGAGAGACGAGAAAGAAGCTCAACGCGTCGAACGTTAAGTTTTTACAATCTCTGGGATTCGCGGTGCGAAACATCTGAACGATGACTGAAATTCTCAACATCGGAGGCGAGCCGGTCTTTGACGATCGCATCGTCAAGATCGAGACTCACACGTACAACCCGTACGCCAACACAACGTTTGACTATAGCGACGAGATACGAATACCTATACAACAGCAGGATCTGTATACGTTGCCGTGCGAAAGTTTTCTCTACGTCGAAGGCACATTGACGGTGACCAGAGCAGCCGGTCAAGCCGATAACGTGGTACTGGGGACTAATTGCGTCGCGTTCATGTTCGACGAGATTCGATACGAGCTCGACGGCGTGGAGATTGATCGCTGCAGAAACGTAGGAATAACCAGCACGCTCAAGAACTACGTTACCGTATCGTCCGACAGAAGCGTGATCCTGAGAAACGCTGGCTGGGATCCACAGAATAACGCGAACGGATATTTCAATTTTTGCGTACCGCTCAACTTGTTACTGGGATTTTGCGAGGATTACAAACGCGTGGTGATCAACGCTCGTCACGAATTGATCTTGATACGATCGCGCAACGACAACAATTCCCTGGTGGGAAGTCTCGCGTTGGAGCCCACCATCAAAATACTCAAGATACAATGGCGAATGCCTCACGTGGTATTGAACGAGATCAACAAGCTGTCGATGCTGCGCGCCTTGGAAGACGGACGATATCTAAGTATGGGTTTCCGTTCGTGGGATCTGTACGAGTATCCCCTGTTGCAGAACACGACCAAGCACTCGTGGGCCATCAAGACCGCGACTCAGCTCGAGAAACCGCGATACGTCGTCTTCGCTCTGCAGACGGGTCGGAAGAACGTCATGTCCGCCGACATAAGCCGATTCGACGACTGCAACTTGACCAACGTAAAACTCTACCTAAACTCGGAAGTTTATCCGTACGACGACTTGAATTTGGACTTTGACAAACACCGATGGGCGATTCTGTACGATATGTACGCGCGTTTCTGCAAGGGCTACTACGGATACGAATATCTCGAGCCGAGTCTCACCGTTTCGACTTTTCTGCGTAACGGCCCGTTTGTGATCATCGATTGCTCTCGCCAAAACGAATCCGTAAAAACCGCCACCGTGGATGTCAGAATAGAATTCGACTGCATGGAGAACGTACCGCCGAATACCTCCGCGTACTGTCTCATCATACACGACCGCGTGATTGAGTACAACCCGTTGACGAACGTGGTGCGCAAAATAGTCTGAGTGTTCGCGGCAACGTCGACTCTCCGATATACAATTATTTAGAGGGGGGTGGGGCAAGGGGAGGGGGGAGTATAAAATCAGAGTGTCGCGAGACGGTTTGCAGAGTTGCGCGTCATTCCTCTCGATTGACGCATCGACGAGAGAGAGAGAGATAAAGAAATCTCGTCATGTCCGTACCAACGTTCGTGGACCTGCAAGGATTCCTCGTCGGGATGAAATTTGTCGTGAAGGAGGTGGCGGTGCTGAGAAAAGGCTGCGTTCTGTCGCATCACATTTTTGAGTACCCCATGCCGTGGAATCTCCTCACAAAATCCGACAAATCGTGCGCTACCTGGTTGATCGCGAATCACCATGGCTTACGATGGGAAGACGGAAACGTGCCGTACAACACGGTGAAACGCCTGATTACATCGGCCGTGCTTGGTGTAGAAGAAGAAGGATGACGAAGAGGATGACGACGAGATGCCGACTCTCGTGTACGTCAAGGGATGTCAGAAACGAGAATGGCTGGTGGATCTGCTGGAGAATTATGCGAGAAAAAACCTAATCGTCGAGACTCTGGATGCGCATTACGAAGATATCGAATCTTTGACTAAACTAGACGACACCAATACTATGCGATGCGGAAAACACGTCAAGAATTGCGCGTTACAAAATGTAATAAAATTATTTAACTGGTGGTCGCGCGCTACGCCAACGTCCAATGAAATACATTGTTAACGTGTAACGATGATCGCCGGAATTAAAAAATAAATTATATGTATCTTTTTTTATAACGTTTTTATTTCTTACTCCCCCTCCCCTCTCCCATCATTATCACCGTTAGAGTAGGCTTTACTTTCCTAGAAAAAAATGTTGTTTACGACGAACATGTTCCGACAGGTTCGACGCGTTATCGGGTCGATCATCGTCCCGATGACGTCATTTCTTCCTTTGTTTTTTTACATACTGCGTAGATAGATTGTTTAGCGAATTTGTTTAGTCTACGCGATAACCACCCCCTTTTTCCTAGAAAAAATTTGTTTACGGAACATGTCTCGACAGGTTCGATTATAAACATTAATTCCCCCTCCCGCTTTCCCCCACCACATCATTACTTTTTAGGAATGCCGCGGTGTTGCCGCGTATACTCGATTAATTTTACATGATCAGTCTTGTCGCGATCGCTTGTACTGACGGTCACAACTTCTCAGAGTCGAGAGGAAAAAATGTTCTCCTTTGAAGGAAGCGCAAGCAGCAGCAGCAACAGCAACAATGGTGGAAAACGCGTGAATGCCGTGAATTATTACGTGCCGATTCACGACGTTGAAACTCAGTCGTGCGAGAACAGATGTAACAGGTAAGTTTCTTTTAAGAAATAAAAAAAACATATAGAGCCTCTCCCAGTTTTTATATCTTTGCAAATTGTAATACTTACGAAAGGAAAAAAAACTAATTTCATTTCTTTTATACAGCATTTCGTTGGAGCGTCGCGCGATTCGCATACTCGGCAGACGATACGCGTTGACAGCTACGGGATACAAATTCCTCGAAATTGGCATCAACGTGGGTCCACCGAGTTACGTGGAGATCGCCGTTGGAGATCATCGAGGAAAGGAACTGCTGTTATCTCTCGAAACGTGGAAGGCACTCTACGAGCAACGACGAACATTCATAATTTCCTTCGCAACTGACTACATCAAAGATATCCACAGTTTTATTAACGTTGGACCGCTAACGGTGAGAGTTTGTACGTCGGTTAATAACGTCAAACTCATACGTCTCGAATCTGTAAACGTACGCTTGATGATGACCGAATCGACGTTGCGTCGTATGTTCGATCTCGATCGGTGCATCGATGCGAGATTCGATCGACTGATCAGAATACTTGCGGCAGTCGACGCAAAGTTTGCGCAGTTCTCCGATATCGCGTCCACTGTGACGGATCCCAAGGAAGCGTCGAATGTAATATACGCTAGCGATGCGTTCAATACAAATCAGCTCATCGATTGTGAGCTCGCAGCTTTAGTTTTTAGCACGTAAGATATATTATGTAAAAAAAGAACAGTTAAATAAACAGACTTACTTTCTTACAACTAAACGAACGATGTAATTTCTTTGCGTCCATCCCTACCTAAATTTTATCATCGCTTCGATCGTCGTCGATGACGTCATTTTTTTCCTTTGTCTCGCGTACTGCGTCGTAAAAAATAGTGCAAAATTGTTTAGTCTACGCGATAACACCCCCTTTTCCCAGAAAAAAATTTGTTTACGACGAACATGTTCCGACAGGTTCGACGCGTCATCGACAAAATGTCTTGCTCCTGCTTAGTGCGCTATCGAGTTAGTCTTACTATTATGCGCCGCCTAGCGGCGTCGTTGCGAACGTACCCCGCGGCGCGAACGCGGACCCCCCGCGGCGCGACCCGCGGACCCGCGACCGCGGCGCGAACGCGGACCCCCCGCGCGGACTCGCGGACCCGCGGCGCGAACGCGGACCCCCGCGCGGACCCGCGACCGCGGCGCGAACGCGGACCCCCCCGCGCGGACTCGCGGACCCCCCGCGCGGACTCGCGGACCCCGCGGCGCGAACGCGGACCCCCGCGCGGACCCGCGGACCCGCGGCGCGAACGCGCGCGAACGCGGGTGAGTCATCCCCCGGTGAGTCATCCCCCGCTGAGTCATCCCCCCGGTGAGTCATTCCCCCGCTGAGTCATCCCCCGGTGAGTCATCCGTGGTATGCCAAGGTCACCCTCCCCCTCACCCCCCTTCCCCGCGTAATCCAATACCCCAGTGTAACCCGATATTCTTGAAATCCGATATCCCGCCCCCTCCCCCTCCCCCTCACCCCCCGCGAAATCCGATACCCCTGTGTAACCCGATACCCCGCACCCTCTCCCTCCCCCTCACCCCCCGCGTAATCCAATACCCCTGTGTAACCCGATACCCCGCCCCCTCTCCCCTCCCCCTCACCCCCCGCGTAATCCGATACCCCCCCTCCCTCACCCCCCCTCGGAGCCCCCGAGTTGGAATGCCCTTATATACTCTACTGTTACCCTACAGATATAACAATTACAGAATGCAGTGCTGAAGTAAAACTGCAAGCATTATTAGATCACACTGCCCAACGAATATTGTTGATACAGAAAGATGTGATAAAGAGCCTCACATCAGATAATGTTTGTCATGTAAATTTAATTTGTAAGTGGGGATGCGACGGTACTTCTGGTCAAACAGCAAAAATGTCAAGCAAAAATTCGATGATGATACTGATGGCAATAAAACAGATACGAGTATATTTTTCACTTTGCTTGTACCGCTTCAAATTATATCTGTCGATGAATCCACGAAAAAGGAAATTATTATTTGGAAAAATCCTCGGCCTTCGTCCCCTCGCTTTTGTCGGCCAATCAAAATTGAATTTATGCTCGAAACTGCTGAATGCACGAGGCTTGAAGTAGATAATATCAAAGAGCAAGAGCGCTATCTTACTCCACTGCAAACAATTGTTGACGGAAAAGAAATTAATGTAACATATGAATTAGCATTGACAATGATCGATGGCAAAGTTTGCAATTCATTGACTAACACATCTTCCAGTCAGAGATGCTATCTTTGCCAGTGCACTTCAAAGCAATTTAATAATATAGATGAAATTTTAAAGAAAGAAATCAAAGAAGATAATTTGCAGTTTGGTATTTCAAGTTTGCATGCATGGATTCGTTTATTCGAGTGTCTTTTGCACGTTTCTTATAAATTGAACGTTAAAAAATGGCAAAATTGCGGCGAAGACAAACAAAGCATTGAAACTCGAAAAAAAAAAACATTCAGAAAAGTTTTCGTCAACAATTGGGATTCTTGGTTGATCAGCCGAAACAGGGATATGGAAATACAAATGACGGAAATACTGTACGTCGTTTCTTCGAAAATTCAATGATTTCTGCATCAATAACGGGAGTAGATGAAACGTTGATTAAAAATTTCACGTTATTTTACAAGTAATTACTTGCGGTTTTGAAATCGATGTTCCTAAATATGAAGAATATTGCTTAGAAACAGCCCGTCTATTTGTACATTTATATCTTTGGTTTTATATGCCAACTACGGTACATAAATTGTTGATTCACAGCGCAAAAATAATTCAAACATTACTTTTGCCAATTGGTCAAATGTCGGAAGAAGCCCAAGAGTCATGTAATAAATTTATAAAAAAGTATCGACAAGACTTTGCGCGGAAAACTAGTCGCATTAAAAATATGGAAGATGTTTTTTCGAGGCTTTTGATATCGTCAGATCCGCTAATATCAAGCCTACGGACATTACCGGTGAAACGAATGAAATCATTAGAATCCAAGGCATTTGAATTGCTAAAAGCGCCCAATTGTGAGGGTTCAAATTTGTACATTTCACCACTGCAAAGTAGTGAAGACGAATCTGAACATTCTTCTGACGAAGAATATTAATGTTATTTGTAATCCATATTTATATTAATGTAATTTGTAATCCGTATTTATATTAATGTAATTTGTAATCCGTATTTATACTAATGTTATATGTAAGCCGTACATTCAAAAATTTTTATTGAAATCAAATTATTTTTTTTAAGTCCGCCATATTGAATCCGCCATTTTATTTTTGAAAAAAATAATATCAAATTCGAAATTAGCGACCTCAAAAACCCCTATGTAATAATTTTTAGAAAGATTAAATTACGTTTTCGACTTTTGGCCACGTTTTTGGCAATTGGGACCACTGTGCGGAGCGAAGAAACACGGCGTAAACAGTTGATCGGTCGCCGACTCTGAAATCTGCTAAGTTCAAATCGAACGAAAATTCGGTGGGTCGGCGGCCGATTGGCTCAACTAATTTTTCGGCGCGTTACCGGGGATGTGTAACGCGCTGGTATAAAGAGCCCGGCCCTCTGCGCGCGGCTCGCACTCGATTCTAGTACCTTCGAAGTAATAAATCAAGCGAAGTCTTGCGTGCAATACGAGAAGGCCTTGCGTTGCTCGCTTAAAGTTCCCGACGACGGTGCGATCCGTGGCTCGCGGAATCAAACGTCGGTTTCCACGAAATATAATTCGGGACGGGACGAACCGTGGTTCGCGGAATAAGAGTCGTTTCGGCGAGGAATAAACTCGTGACTCGCGGACGTTGTACATAACTGTAAATACTTAGAGATTAAAAGACTGTGTGAATATGAAGACAAGATTTCTGCAATAAGCCCTTCTCACGCGCCTCCACTTCGATCCTTCCTCCGCTCGCGCACAAATAAGTACCACCGTTTGATGCATTTATTGAAGCCCTACAACTTTTATATAAAACGTTTTTTCCTAAAATGTCTTGTTTTCGAGATATTTTACTGGTGCTAGACTTTTTTCCCACCCTGTATATATAAAATATATGTATAAAACATGTGAGTGTGTAAGTGTGTAAAAACAGTGATGGGCAAAAAAGTACTTGAATTTTTCTTGGTATTAGGTCATCGTATTACTTCATCTTAGATTAAAAGAAAAATACAAATTATTTAGCTACTAAGTATTTACAGTGCTGATTAATTCTAATTACTTTTACAAAAAAAGAACTTTAAAATTCAATTACTAAGTACAATAATATTTTGTATTTAACACTATCGTAAGTATTAAGTAAAAAAGTATTTAGTGTTTCTAAGAACGATAAATTACCTTGGACAGGAAAATATTATAACATTAATTAAAATATGCGTGTGCAATCTATATATATATACATTATATATACATGTGATTGCACGGGATAGTATTTGTTCGGAAAAAGCAGCATTGCCTCCACCGCGAGTCTCGCGGCTTGAAAATCGGCATGTGGCAACCACATGAGGCAAGCGGACAGAGCCTCCGAAAAATAACAAACAACTTGTCCTCCGACTTTCTGGAAGATTCGCCACCGCTTTTGTCTCCGACAGAACTGTGGCCGGACACGGGCAGAATCTTCTGGAAGGTCGGGGGGCAATAAATAACGCGCGCCCGACCGCTCCGGGCTCATATCGCACGTAGCTTTCGCTGAGTATCGCACGCACGCTTTCACTTTTCGCTGATCTTCGAGTTCGCACACTTCCGTCTCGTTCTTGCCGTCGGCTTTCCTTCTACACACTGCACTGCTTAAAAATACACCTATGTTCACTCAATCTGCTTTTGCTTCTCTATTGCGCGTCTTCCTTCCTTTCCCGGAACGACGAAAATTCGGTAATTGCAATTCGCACATTTCTGGTCCTTCGAACCGGATTTTGCGTCGTGATAACCAGCTTCAGTCCGCGATCCAGCTCTCGGCTCGGCTATTCTCGCGTCGTGAGTGCTGAAAATGGTGCTGAAAGAGAAGAATGGAGTTATTAATCGCCTCCCAACGAGACATTTACGGGCGCATCGCCCGCACAACAGAAAATCTCCGCCGGAAGGCCGGCGCCGCTAAAATCTCGCTCCCGCTCATACAATCCACGCTGTCCGTCCTTGAGGGCAAGTGGGTCAAATTTTAAGCGCAGCACGACCGCCTGCAAGAACAGTTCGGGGAGGAGTTCGATAAGAGTACGTACAATACAGAAGACTTTCTGATTACCGTCGAAACGGCCTACATCTAGCAGAGAACCAAGCTCCTGGAATACGAGCAGAAGCTCGAGGAGGCAAAAACCCTCGATGACACGAAAGCATCTAAAACGGGGCATGCGACTTTAAGCAACGTTCTGCCACGAATCCAGATGCCGCAGTGTTTGAGATCGCGACAATTCGCGATCATAAAGAAAACGCGTTTGGCTGCATGTCAGCGCATGCACGCTGCAAGAATTAATATTCGCATTAATTAGTCGCCTAAGAGTTGTCACGGCGATATTCAGTCAGTATAGTATGGATCTTTCGTAATTAGCATTCGAGCAACTAACATTGTTTTCAATAACAAGGTCAAGCTTCGCCGGTCCGTATTGTGCTAACACAAGGAAAGATCCATGCTATAAACAAAGCCGTCGAAAATATGTAACGATCTTTTCAGCTCGTCACTTAAACCGGTGACGTATGTACGGTGACGCAGGCCGCCGGTGGCCAATCACCTCCCGTTAATTAACCTGGAGGGAGGCTCGTCTCCGAGACGATAAAAGACCGCCGCTGCGCCGCGGAACCGCTTGTCCGCTTTTCGGCTGTACGCTCGCTTATCGCATCGCATTTTTCCGTTGCTACATCGCGTTACTGCTTTCTCGTGCGCGCTAGCTTTTCGCCGTCGTGCCCAGCGAACGCTGTGCTTGCTCTCGCGTGCGTCTTTTTCCTGAAAGGAAACCGGTGTACATAACTGTATATATTGAGAAACATTAAACTATTTTTTTGTTACGTGCTCTGTCTTTCTTGTGGTCGTCTTCCACCTCGCGCTATCTCGCGCCTCCTCGCGCTCTCGATCATTCTGGTCCTTCGAGCCGGATCGTCACCGGCAACCGCGAACTCGGGAGTGCCTGAAACCAGAAGACAACCATGAGTTTTGACCAGAGCTCCTGGTGAGCGGCCAACATGAACTCTTCGGACGCATCTCCAGAGCCGTCGAAAACCTGCGGAGGATGGGTCAGGCGAACATCACCCTTTCGGCCATTGAGACCCGCATTCGCCTCCTCGACGACCACTGGGCAAAGTTTGAGAATCAGCACGACATGATTCGGGCCTGCTATAAGGAACATTTCTCAGAAAGTGAGTACGCTACATCAGACTTACTTGACCAAGCCGAGAGTGCCTACGTGCAGCAGCGTAGCACCCTATCCGAATTGGCGAAGCGTTTCCAGCCTGCGCCAGCCTCCGCGCCTTCCGCGCCGTCCGAGCACGGGGGCGACCGCGCGCCAAGAACCACTCTGCCGCGTATAAAACTACCGGAGTTTTCAGGCACCTATGAAGCTTGGCCGGCCTTCCGTGATCTTTTCAGGTCGGTCATCGGCGAACGAACGTCCATCGATCCGGTCGAACGGCTACACTATCTCCGTTCGTGCCTCAAAGGGCCGGCTGAAACGTTAATAAAGTCGTTAACAATCACGGGCGAAAATTACGAGCGCGCTTGGGCGATTCTCTGTCGCCACTACGAGAATAAGAGAGAGCTGATACGCTCCAACTTCGCCACGTTTACCGCCGTGGCGAAGATGAAAGCCGCTACCGCAGATGAGCTCAGCCGCGTCCAGAACGCCGTCACGTCCGCCGTCAATGCGCAAGAGAGCATCGGAAGGCCCATCGCCTCGCACGGCATGGACCTTTTCAATCACCTCGTAGTTGAACTGTTTGACCCGCGGACGCGCCTCGAATGGGAGACCTCCGCCGGAGAAGCTGTCGAGCCGCCGACTCACGAAACGTTGATGAACTTCATCGCCCGAAGAATCCTCACGCTGAACGCCGCGAATCCGAAGAACACTGTCACAAGTTCAAGTGAACCATCACGGTCCGCGAAAACGCACACCGCGCAGCGCACAGAGCCTCCACAGTGTCCACTCTGCACAGAAAAGCACTCACTCATGGGGTGCCCCGAATTCAAGGCCAAGTCGGCCAGTGAACGAAAGTCAGTGGCCGAGACCAACAAGCTGTGCTTTAATTGTCTCGGCAACCATCCGGTGGCAAGGTGTCAGTCCACCAGGAACTGTATGACGTGCAACTCGCGTCATCACTCGATGCTTCACGACGCGTACGTTTCCGAGCCGAAACCCGCCGCTGAAGTCAGCGCGCTTTCCGCCGTCGGAAAGGCTGACGACCGCAAGGCGATCCTTCTCGCGACCGCGCGCGTGCTCGTTGCCGACCGTCGCGGAAATCTCCACGAAGTTCGAGCTCTCATCGACCAAGGCTCCGAAGTGTCGATCGTGTCGGAGTCCCTGGTGCAGCGGCTGCATCTGCCGCGATCGCGTACCCGAATGTCGATATTCGGTATCGGCGGCTCACAATCTGGATCCACTCGGGGCAAGGTGTCGATGAACCTCACGTCGACGACCACCGGAGCCACGCTCACCGCCGTCGCGTTCGTGCTTCCGCGTCTCTCCCTGTACCAGGGCTCCGCGATCAAGGGCAGCACCACATGGCCTCATCTGCAGGGACTTCCGCTAGCCGATCCTCGTTACGCCGCCAACGACCCAGTCGAGCTGCTTCTCGGCGCTGAGGTGTGCTCGACCATCTTGGAGGATGGTCTCCGCCGAGGCAAACCGCAAACGCCGATCGCGCAGAAAACCATCCTGGGATGGATTCTGTCAGGAGGCTGCGGCGCGACCGCTCTCCATGGTCACCGCAGCTCACGCCACGCTCATTCCGCTTTCGCCAAGCTCACTCTCGAGGAAGAGGAGGGCGAACGACACTCCGTGCGCACCCACGAGCGCACATCCGCTGGTCGGTACGTCGTCCTACGGCCGGTCTCATCGCCGCCGAAGAACCTCGACGAAACCCGCAAGTCCGTCGACGATTCCGTGACCGGGGAAGACCCTGTCGACGACGCGATCGCCGTGCAATCCGACCTGCGCGAAATCCTGCACGGCGGGCGGGCTCCCACTTGAACCTGTCCGCGGCCGCTTTGCTCACCACCTCAACGCGACACTTTGAGTTTGTCCACAGCTCCAATCTTCCTCGGGGCCGACGCTCGCGTGACACTTCACGAGGAATCAAACCGGAGTCTTACACGCTCCCTCGAATCTCCTCGCTGCACCGATGTCCGCGAGTCTCAGCGCGGTGTCTGCGACAGCGGCGCACCACCGCCCGCTCCGACGATCACTGTCCGGACGATCAGACGCGGACACTCACACCGGCAGTTCACCAACCCGGCCAACTGCGCTTCCCAGGAGATCGCTCCCAGCGAACTGATCGGTCATCCCCTCAGATGGACGGGCCCAACGTGGCGACAGGAGAACCGAACCTGGTGGCCGGACGAGAGCGACGAGATTTCCAACGCCGAGCTGCACCAGCGGAAAATCGTCGTGCAATCCGCCGTCGGGAGGATCGAAACGGAGTCTTACACCCTTCGTCGATTCTTCTCGCTGTACCGCATTTCTGTCGGGCTTCTCGCGTACATTCCTGTTCGTCTTCTCTTGCATCTTTCTGTCCGTTCGCTCGCGTTATTAAGTGTCACTTATTATCACGTTCTCGTGTCAGTTCGCATCTACCGGCCACACATTGTCGTTTGTGCCATGGCCTTCTACCACCGACACCGTCGTCCACGGTGCACTGCTCACCTCACCCCTCACCGCATTCATGTTAACGCGGCAAATCACTCGCGGATTCATTCGCATTTTCGCGTCTCAATTCACGCACGAATTCACGCTCGCGACAATCACGTGATCACCACGTGCTCCGCGTGTCATCGCTCTCCGCCGTCGCGCCGTCGCTCGCGCGAGCCTCGATCCATCGCGGCCATCGAAATTGCCGCCAAGCCGCTACTGCAACACCCCATCGACACCTTCTGTCACTCAATTGTTTTCGTCGACCTTCCGCCAATTTATGTTCACCGCATTCAATCATTCCGTAGGCCTTCTTCCAAGTTCACTGTGCGTCATCGTTTCTTTTGGTCTTCCGCCGCAACTCACTGCAATCTTGCTTCACTTCACTTTGCGTTTCACATGTCACAAAACTCACTTTCCGTCACTTAATTCACTATTCGCGAATATATGTTTACCGTACGAGATCTCCGCGTATTGTGATAATGCGCAGCCGCGCGCCACACGCCCACATGGCCGCTCATACTCGCGCCGGGATCGCGACCCTTAATCGATCGTAATCGATACTTCGCGCCGCGACTGCGGTCGCCTCAGCGAGCACACCGTCTCGTTTCGTCAACATATGACGAGGCGGGCGGGAATGTTTGAGATCGCGACAATTCGCGATCATAAAGAAAACGCGTTCGGCTGCATGTCAGCGCATGCACGCTGCAAGAATTAATATTCGCAGTTAATTAGTCGCCTAAGAGTTGTCACGGTGATATTCAGTCAGTATAGCATGGATCTTTCGTAATTAGCATTCGAGCAACTAACATTGTTTTCAATAACAAGGTCAAGCTTCGCCGGTCCGTATTGTGCTAACACAAAGGAAAGATCCATGCTATAAACAAAGCCGTCGAAATATGTAACGATCCTTTTCAGCTCGTCACTTAAACCGGTGACGTATGTACGGTGACGTAGGCCGCCGGTGGCCAATCACCTCCCGTTAATTAGCCTGGAGGGAGGCTCGTCTCCGAGACGATAAAAGACCGCCGCTGCGCCGCAGAACCGCTTGTCCGCTTTTCGGCTGTACGCTCGCTTATCGCTTCGCATTTTTCCGTTGCTACATCGCGTTACTGCTTTCTCGTGCGCGCTAGCTTTTCGCCGTCGTGCCCAGCGAACGCTGTGCTTCGCTCTCGCGTGCGTCTTTTTCCTGAAAGGAAACCGGTGTACATAACTGTATATATTGAGAAACATTAAACTATTTTTTTGTTACGTGCTCTGTCTTTCTTGTGGTCGTCTTCCACCTCGCGCTATCTCGCGCCTCCTCGCGCTCTCGAACACGCAGTTTTCAGGGAAATTCGAGGATTGGCCTGCCTTCCGAGACTTGTTCTCCTCCATCGTAGTGGCGGACGATTCCCTGTCGAAAGTCGAGAAATTTCATTAGTTAAAGACAAGCGTGAAGAGAGACGCAGAGCAATTAATCAGAAGCTTACCGTCAACGGAGGAGAATTTCGAGCGCGCCTGGTCGACCGTCAATGATCACTTCGAAAACAAGAGACTGCTGGTGAGATCTTACCTGGCAGCTTTTACCTCACTTTCGAAGATGAAGACTAAGTCCGTCTCCGATCTCCGACGCATCTTCCACAAAATAGTCTCCACCGTCGGTGCTTTGGAGGGTATTGGGCGACCCATCACTAACGGCACGGACCTTTTTGTGCACTTGGTGGTCGAACTCCTCGACTCCAAAACCCGTCGCGAGTGGGAGAGCTCGCTCGGGAAAACCGTCGTACCACCGTCATATGAGGAGCTCCGCGACTTCCTGCAAGAGCAGCTAATGACGCAAGAGGTGCTCCGGGTGGCCAAGGGCGAAACATCCTCGGGAAAGCCTGGTGAGAAGACCAGCCGGTCAGCCCGTGCCAACCACGCCAAGGCTCAGGGGACGGACGCCGGCCGCAGCTTCCCACTTTGTAAGAAAGAACACTTCTTAGCTTTTTGCGATCAATACAAGCGGAAGACAGCTCAGGAGCGGCGAGAGACAGCCACGACACATCAGCGGTGCTTGAACTGCCTGGGTCGACATCTGATCGGTGAGTGCAATTCCACCAAGACTTGCGTAAAGTGCTCGGGTCGTCATCACACGTCGCTTCATGACGCATTTTCGGCCGTTGCGTTGCCGGCTCCTGATGCTAGCTCGACATTGACGGCGCACGTTGCAAAGCGCGTTTCCGCGGAGTGCGCCCCCGTTTTGCTCGCGACCGCGCGCGTCCTGGTGATGAACTGCCACGGCGAGTACCACCCCGTGCGTGCCTTGGTGGACCCGGATTCCGAAACGTCGCTTATCGCGGAATCGTTAGCCCAACGCCTGCGGTTGCCGCACACCCCGTTGTCTGTCGCGATACGGTGTGGGTGGCCTCCGGACGGGCCACGCGAGAGGACGAGTTGCGATTACCATCGCGTCGCGTGTCGGACAATTCACGCTTACCGTCTCGTCTTTAGTACTGCCGAGACTGTCCGTATACAGCGGGGCGGCCGAGAGCGGCAGCGGCTCGTGGTCGCACGTGGACGGACTTAATCTCGCCGATCCCGAGTTCAGTGCGCGAGACCCCGTCAAGCTACTTCTTGGCGCGGAAGCGTATGCCAGCATCGTGTTGGCGGACCTCCGTCGCGGAGGCCCCTTGGAGCCGATCGTTCAATGCACGCAACTCGACTGGATCCTCATGGGCGCGGTAGGAGGATGTCACGCGGCGCTCGCCGTGTCGTCGCTCCAATGCTCTGCCACGGACGAGTTGACGGAGGTGGTTCGGTGGTTTTGGGAAAGCGAGGAACCGCCTCGCGCCCCCTTGCCGCTCACCCACGACGAACAGGAGTGCGAAGACTTCTTCGTGCGGACGTGCCAGCGCCTTCCTTGCGGTCGTTATCAGGTGCGTTTACCAATCCGGTCGAAGCTACCTGAACTGTCGTCCACGCGCTGCGCCGCGTCCCGCATGCTCGAGGTCATGAAGCGTCGATTCGAGCGCGATCCTACGTTCCGTATGATGTACCACGACTTCATGGACGAATATCTCGCCCTCGGGCACATGACGCCGGCGACCGTTGAACCTGGCGTGAACGCCTGTTTTTTACCTCATCACGGCGTCCTGAAAGGCTCGGGTTTCGACGTAAAAATCCGTGTTGTGTTCAATGGGTCCTCGCGCACTGCGGCGGGGCACTCGTTGAACGATTTCCTCCACTCGGGGCCTAATCTACTGCCTGCCCTTGCTGATGTCTTAACGCGCTGGCGGCGGCACCGGTACGTGTTCACTGCCGACATCGTAAAGATGTACCGGCAAATCTTGGTGCACCCTGACGACAGGCACTTGCAGATGATACTGTGGAAACACCAAGAGCTCGCCTTAAACACAGTTACGTACGGGCAAAAGGATGCACCTTACCTTGCGTTGCGGACGATGGACCAGCTTGCGGAGGATGAGTGGAGTCGGTTTCCGCTGAGCGCCGAAGCGGTGCAGCGGGATCGATACGTGAACGATGTGCTCACTGGGGCCAGGGATGTTAGATCTAGAACTCAGCCTGGTGCGTTGGACGAGAGTGGGGGACACATACACATAGAAGAGAAGGCACGTACGTGTGCGCTCGAACCTCGGCGGGGCTCGGCAAGCCTCGGCCAGCTTTAGAATAATAGACAAGGACAGCCACATATGTTCTTTCTCTTTCTCGCGCGGTGGAAGCCACGTGACCGTGCACCGGCACGGCCAGCTACGGCTAGGCTAGCTTGGCGAGAAATCTCTCGTGAACGCTAGAAAAGATTTCTTCGCTGGCGCGGTACGACGAAATGTCTTTGTCTACTATTCGAGGCTATGCATATACAATAATATGTGCATGTAAAATTTTATAACTATATAATTAATTAAAATTATATAATTATCACAATAGATTTCCGTGTCACCCGGGAGGTACTATTGTGAATTGACGCGTTTTTTTTAGTGGTTTCCCCCGTAGGCCTATTCCACTAAAAAATAATATGCTATGAAATGGTCGTAGCTTGTCGCCAGGAGGAAAGAATAAAATCATGCAATATACACAAAATATTATTCGCACTTAAGTTCGTCAGAAAAATAAAATTGTATGATAAATATATAATAATCGCACACTTACAGCTCGTCAAAAATAAAAGTAAAATTGTATAAAATAAATATGATAAACTATATATAAAAATATGAAATAAATAATAAATAAATATAATATATAATAAATAAATTATATATATATATACTAGCTGGTTACCCGGGCTTCGCCCCGGAGGACATGTGTAGTAAGACACGCAAATAGTCTCTCTCTAGCCCCCCCCCCCCCTCTCTCTCTCTCTCTCTCTCTCTCTCTCTCTCTCTCTCTCTCTCTCTCTCTCTCTCTCTTCCTCCCTCCCTCCCTCTCCCTCTCCCTCTCCCTCCCCCTTTCCCTTTCCCTCCCCCTCTCCTTCTCCCTCTCCCTCTTCCTTTCCCTCTTCCTCTCCCTCTCCCTCTCCCCCCCTCTCTCTCCCTTCCTCTCCCTCTCCCTCTCTCTCTCTCCTCTCTCCCTCTCCTCTCCCTCTCCCTCTCCCTCTCCTCTCCCTCTCCTCTCCTCTCCCTCTCCCTCTCTCTCTCCCTCTCCCTCTCTCTCTCTCTCTCTCTCCCTCTCTCTCTCTCTCTCTCTCTCTCTCTCCCTCTCTCTCCCTCTCTCTCCCTCCCTCTCTTTCCCCCCTCTCTCTCTCTTTCTCTCTTCATATACTTTTGATAAAAATTCGGTTAATTCTTTGAACTAAAAAATTGGAAAAATTAAAAAAATCGGTTTCCAGAAAATTATTAACAAAAAACTATACACATAGTAGCATTCCCCGGAAAATTCTACCCCTATTTCATATACTTTTGATAAAAATTCGGTTCAGGGCTTTGGCCTGGGCGATATTAAGGAATCCGTGAAAACACGTTTTACTCCTTTTCACCCCGTTAGGGCTCGAATTTCTAAAAATCCTTTCTTAGTGACACTCCCCGGAAAATTCTACCCCTATTTCATATACTTTTGGTCAAAATTCGGTTCAGGGGTTTGGGCTGGGCGTTGATGAGTGAGTGAGTGAGTGAGTGAGTGAGTCAGGACATCTTCCTTTATATATATATATATATATAAAGGAAGATGTCCTGACTGACTGACTGACTGACTCATCAACGCCCAGCCCAAACCCCTGAACCGAATTTTTACCAAAAGTATATGAAATAGGATAAAGGAAGATGTCCTGACTGACTGACTGACTGACTCATCAACGCCCAGCCCAAACCCCTGAACCGAATTTTTACCAAAAGTATATGAAATAGGGGTAGAATTTTCCGGGGAGTGCCACTAAGAAAGGATTTTTAGAAATTCGAGCCCTAACGGGGTGAAAAGGAGTAAAACGTGTTTTCACGGATTCCTTAATATCGCCCAGGCCAAAGCCCTGAACCGAATTTTTATCAAAAGTATATGAAATAGGGGTAGAATTTTCCGGAGAGTGCTACTATGTGTATAGTTTTTTGTTAATAATTTTCTGGAAACCGAATTTTTTTAATTCTTCCAATTTTTCAGTTCAAAAAATTAACTGAATTTTTATCAAAAGTATATGAAGAGATTGATTGATTGATTGATGGTTTATTTATGCCATAGTCACGGACTTTAGGCAATTCGTGAAAAAAAAACAAATAAATATACAAACAAAATATAAACAAGGATATGAAATACTATGTGGCTGTTGTCGACGTGCATTCGGCAGTATATAAAAATAGAGATAAGGCAAGCAGGTAACACTCCCTGGCGAAGGACGTGGCGTGAGCATAAAAGCGTAAGCATAAAAGCAAAAATGGAAAATAAGGAATGAAAATAAGTGAAAAAATTAGAAGATTAGGCTCACGTTTCCGCAAAGGATGCCCCGTGACAAAGATAAATGCCGATGATTAATAAAACTAATAGAAAACAGGTGAAACACTAGCGGCGCAGGACGAGGCGTGCATAGAAAAGAAAAGCAAAATACAAAATTAAAGCAAGCTATTGCTCGTCCTCCCCGGGATGACACGAAGAAACAATGGATATAAACCAAAATTCGCAAGCAGGGGACAAATCACAGGAATTATATCATAAGAGCTTAAGACAAAACTTATTTTAGAGTCGACAACTAAGTATAACAGTGCTCTCTCTATCCGCCCGTAACAAATGATATTCAGCAATTCATGTCAAGTCGCATTAGATACGTGAGTGAAGGCAAGTCATAGAACGGTCAGTCATTGAAGCTTCACTAGATCAGCTTCAGTGGATATGGAAATGGGAGGCAGACCATGATCCTTACGGACGAAAATCCGTCCGTCCCTGCACCACACGTGCTTAAATGATAACTGCCTTGCCCTGACCCTCGCTTGACGCAACAACTTGTAGGTAAGAGACGGTAGCAATTCATTGACATGAATGCTGCCGGGGATACTCGTCGAAAAAACCTCATTTGTCATAAGTCGAGGCTTGCCGCGCTTTACCTTTAGAATGTGGTCACGAATCTCACACGACTTGAGTGCTACTATTAATGATTTCATGCGACCGGATGTGCCAGCCTGATCGATGGCCGAAACAGATCTAGACGCAGTATTATCGCGCACCACTACGTCACGGATCTCCAGAACGTCAGAAACCAACTGGGGCACTCCAAGAGCACGAAAAACACTTCCAACAAGCTCCCCAGATGTCTTGGTAAGAGAACAAGGAATGCCAGAAATAATAATGTCCGACGCTCTGGGGACCCGCGACGCAGCGGACGACTCGCCATCGACACTCAGAGAGTCTAAGAGCCTAGAGCCCTGAGCCTCCAACGCGGCAATTCTCTCCCCGTGACTATTAAACCTTTTTTCTATTAATAACCAACCCCAAACGTGTTTTCGCAGGTCAAAAGTAAAATTTCTTCCGCGTCGAAAGTTTGTAATATCTTAAGTATTATTGTCTCTTCGAATCTCAAAGTACATGATTTTAAAGAGTAATTTTAACGCATGTTGAACACGAATTCAGTGGTTTTTTTATTTTTATTGATTTCTATTATTTTATAAGCGACCAAACCTAAAACTTGTGTTCGGGGCGAAGTCGTTTCCAAGCCGAAACGAAGTCAAGGAAGCTAAATTATATGTGCTGCGTATGCTCGGAGATAATAGAAAACAAGGCCGATGAAAAACAGTGCATTTCGTGCAGGCGTAAGGCACACAACGAGTGCGTGCGTTTGTCAGACTCCGTTTTTACATGCTTTAACTGTTAGCGAAAAAGAAAATTGATTTTCTTGAAATTATTTTCCGCTTTCCATTTTTCTACTAAAAAACAATGAATAAAGTGTATTCTATTATTTTTTATGATCAAAATTATGTACCTTTATTTAAAATCCAGTCCGAAAATGAAGACACGACTCCACCCCGAGAATTTTGACCTTTCGATTTTTGCACCTTTATCGTTTTTACTCTATACCGGTTGAACAAAGCGACGTAGACCAAAAATGCCTATATAAATTTTGTAGCCAAGAGTTCACTCTTTACAATGGTATACTATAATATATTTCACTAAAATGATTTATTTTGTTGTTAAAAATCGGCACCAAAAAGAAAGGGCCGAAGGCTGTTACGAAAGATTAATATATCTCCGAATATAATTTTACTAATTTTATTCAAAGTTTATTAAAGGTAAAATATTAAATAAACGATGTTTATTAAAAGAAAGAAAGATTTTACTCATTATTTTTACTTATTAAAAGACTATAAAATCGTCAACTACAATGTAAACAGATATTTTGTGAATTGTTTCAGATTTTTTAAAATACCATTTAAGGTAGGGAAAATAGTGTTGAACATGACAGACCCAGGTTGAACTAAGAAGGTACTGAAAGAACGGACGGTTAATAAAAGCATTCTTTCATACATTTTATACATTTTTAAAGCATGTGAAAATTTATGTTTTATTACTCTGCATACGCGTCTCCGTATAATATACAGATATCTATAGCATACGCTGTTATACTTGCGTCGATACGGGTACCCGCATAGTACGGGCTGGTAATTTGCTTCAAAGGATTCGATATTCGAAGCTTCGAAGAATTCGATATTCGAAGCTTCGAAGTTGTCAAAAATAACCGCCCTAGTCTTGTATAGCATAAGATTATAATAATGAATTATTAATATTATGCCAATTATATAATTGCGTACATTTTAATAGAGAAATATAAATCTTTTCAACATATTAAATTAACTGTTTGTTATCAAACACCAAACTTATTTGTTATAAAAATAAACTAATAACTATCAGTTAACATTACTGAACAATTAATAAGCCGGAAATTTGCAATAAAAAAAATAATGATAAAGCACGTTGTATATTAAGGGGGTAGTACAGTCTGGCGGCCGAAAATGAGGATCAATTTCAGGATTTATTTGTGACAAAGTGGTAGGCCAATCAGGTTCATGGTGTATACGATGTTGAAGTACATGTTTAGGTGCATTTACAGTAAAAATAAAAAAATATTAAGAAATGTAGGAGTTATGAGTCATCTCTTCGCGCGCGCGCGCTCGACTACGGTGTACATAGTAGTTCCTGTACGGCGTGCCTAAAATGAAAAACGCAAAAAGGGTATTAAATTTAAATGTATTCCCCACAGGTTGACGTTTGAAAATTGTAAAAATGCTAAAAATTGTGAAAATTATAGCACTTAACAAAGAAAAGTTTATTTTGTGCCAATAAACTTCTTTTTGTTAAGTGCTATAACTTTCACAATTTTTAACACTTTTACAATTTTCGAACGTCAACCTGTGGGAAATACATTTAAATTTAATACCCTTTTTGCGTTTTTCATTTCAGGCACGCTGTGCAGGAGCTACTATGTACACCGTAGTCGAGCGCGCGCGCGAAAAAATGACTCATAACTCCTACATTTCTTAATATTTTTCCATATAAAAAATACTGTAAATGCACTTAAACATGTACTTCAATATCGTATACACCATCAACCTGATTGGCCTACCACTTTGTCACAAATAAATCCTGAAATTAACCCTCATTTTTTGCCGCCAGACTGTACTACTTCCTTAAATTAACAAAATACTCTATAAAAAATAAATACCTTGCGTAATTGCTGCTACACCTCTTTCGTGTACAGGAGAACCCGGAATACTCGCAGGGCTATGTGAAGGTGATGCTAATCTCTGTAACTGTTGATATTCTTGTTGAAGTGCTTGAATGCCTGGCCCAGGAGCACCCGATCCTTCCGATGCCCGACGAACAGGTGAGTATCTTTCAGTAGCAACATGGCTGCTTGGTTCCTTATACGAATCTCTATTACTTACTGAAATTAATGTAAATATTAGAAATACTTTTCTCAACATAATGGCTGCGTTCGGGGAGCGCGCTATGGTGTAGACACGTTCGCGCGCGCGCGCGTGCGTGTCGTGTGCGTGCGTGCGCGCGCGCGCGCGCGCGTGTGTGTGTGTGTGTGTGTGTGTGTGTGTGTGTACGGATTTTTTGTACATGCATCTACTTCTACAATTTTTTAGATACCGGGTTGAATTTTGGTACACAAATGAAGTATCATAGAAAGTATGTTCTCCTCTAATTTTATTAAAATCTGTCGACCGGAGGTATGGATTTTAAGATTTTCATTTTTTAGAAAAGTGTGTTTTACGCTGTAGCTTTCTCAATATTTGAGATATCGATCTATTTCTAATTCTATTATATATTTTTCAGTTTTTTCTACCCCTATTTCATATATAATTTTTTAAAATTTGGTTAATTAGTTCTTGAGTTATAGAATAAACTTGACTGTTTTTTTTTTACAGAAATTTTAAAGAATTAATGATTAATTAATCAAATTTTAAAGAATTATATATGAAATAGGGGTAGAAAAGACTGAAGAATATAATAGAATTAATAAAAATTGCTAATAATAAAGGAGTTACCAATTTCTGCTAAAAAAAATCCACGTGATTGCTCTAATTTCCGCAAATTTTGAGATATCAAGCTTAATTTTTTTTTATAAATAGAGTATCATTAAAGGTAGATTGGTGTTGAATTTAGCAAGGATCGGTAAAGGGATTACCGATTTCTGGCTATTTTTAGAAATGTCCGTGGTTACTCTAATTTTCGTAAATTTTGAGATATCGACTAATATAACAGATATTAGTTGCAATAAAGCTTATCACAATAAAAAAAGTGTGCAAGTAGAAACCTGCACATTGCTTCCTCATAGGTTTTAAGTGTGCAAGTAGAAACCTGCACATTGCTTCCTTATAGGTTTTAAGTGTGCAATTAAGTAGAAACCTTCGCTCATAAAGCTTCTTCTATGAGGAAGCCAAAACAAATAAATACTAATAATTATACATACAATAAAATACAAGCTTCCTCATAGAGGAGCTTTGTGAGCGAAAGTTTCGACTTCCACACTTAAAAACTATAAGAAAGCAAATGTGCAGGTTTCTACTTGCACACTTAAAAACTATGAGAAAGCAACGTGCAAGTTTTTACTTGCACACTTAAAAACTATGAGGAAGCAATGTGCAAGTTTCTACTTGTTTAATAGATATCCATTAAATATCCAGATGTCCGCCACACGAGATCTAATAGATATGTATTAAATATCCACGGGAATATCTAGTGGATATACATTAAATATCAAGTAAATATTTATATGAATAACTACTCCACGTTTCGTGGATATTGATTAGATATTTGCATGGATATTTATTCGAAGTTTTTTTTATTTTTATATATGTCCATTATATACAAATAGAACCCCATAAAGCACGTAAACGTTGAATCAATATCTCAAAAATATGATTTCTCTAGATTTAAAAGAGGAGCCGGGTCCGAAGTCCCGCGGATGTCGCGATTTTGCTTCACCGGAGACCTGCTTATATTCGCTTTCAACAGTGTTTAAAATTGCCGCGTTGAAATCCCTAACTAGCGTGCTGCCATCTATGGCAATTTTGAAGCGTCAACCGATTCGATACGATTTCTGTAGAGGTCGACGTAAGTCCCGTAGTAACGAGCATGCGAACGTTGCGAGAGTAGCGGAGCAGTCGCATCGCGACGTAGTAATAAGCGATTTCCGGGTTCTTCTCGGAAGTGCGTGCGTGTCGAGAGAGAGAGACGAAGTCTCGATGGTCTCGATCGGCAATTATTATATATTGATTCGTCGTCGTGGTGAGACGTGTCCGAGCTACCCTGAGTTGTGTACTCCGAGATCCTGCTATATATTAGCCACCGAAATTCTGAGAACTGCCGTCGATATTTGCAGCGTGTAAGAAGGCGCGACGATTTCACTACAAGGCAAAGAATATTGAAACGGACGGCCACGGAGACGGAAGGAAGGACGAAATTGTAAGAAGGAAGGACGTCGCCATTTTCGGGGATTCGCCCATTGTATGTCTTGATACGGAAGGAGATCGGTGATTGCTTGCTGGGCTTCACTGTTCCGCCAGTCTCCAAAAAATGGGAGAACCATTTCACGCATGTGAAATGTCTGACTAAGGTAACTCTTGATGTTCTGGGCAACAATCATAGAGCAAACTGAGGTGCTATATACGTAGCTAAATGCGCTCTCTGATTGCAGCACATTCAGGAGGTTTACTTGTACATGGGATACTGAGATATATAGTCGCCTCGCTGTTGATGGCGGGGCATCATCCCAAGATATAATCCTGTGCTTTAACTACCGGGATTATTGCCTTTGAGTACTCAAAGTAAAACGTCGTTAATATCGGTTGCAACCACGCGAAACTTTAACGTTTTCTTATACGTTTCATTACACGTCTTCTACGTTTTCTTGTACGAATAATACACGTTTTCTACGTTTTCTTGTATGAATAATACACGTTTTCTACGTTTTCTTGTACGAACAATTATACTGATAACTAGTCTCTCGTCTAAGATGTACTCGCTCCTTATTACGGAAATCGGTTGAATTGCTAATTGCAAAGCATTGTAAATATCTCCTGTACATATTTAGTTTCTAATTACTTGCGTTACGATTCTAGATATACTTTCAGCTTTTTACGAAGTTTACGTAAACATAACGTATCTCATATTCAATTCTCGTGAAATAAATATTCGTTCAACGTCGTATTTCCGACAAATAATTTCTGCGACTAATACATCGATTTACTTGTGTTTTACATTGCCAAATGGATTCATGCTACTGAGTAAATTCTATTCACTACACTTGAAACTTGAATTAATAGTTCAGTTAATAATTGTGATAATCAGAAGATGATATATAAATTTCGGAGTTATATCTGTCGTTTGAATACTTATTAAATAAGTTTCTCCTTTATTTATGAATCATAAAGTCATTTAATTGAAGAACAGTTCAGTACGCATTATTCCATTTTTGATATGTTTTGAGTAATTATTTGAATTTATGTTGATTACATTTACATTGTGACATTTCTTATTAATAGTCATTTCATTTTCGTTAAGCTTGCTTTATAAATGTTTAAGGTCATACGTATTGGTAACAACATAATAACGAGTATCTTGTTTAATTAACTTGTATTCTCGAATATTTCAATTAATTAATGAGTATTCAAAAAGACCTTGATCGACATTACATTTTTCTCTGTGAAGTGACTATTAATAACTTAACTGATTTCATTTATAAGTTTATGTCTTAAATTCTCTACCATAGGTACTATATTTACATGTTTAATTGATATTTCACTACATTTACGTGTTGTTTAACCCGTTGACTGTGTATGACGGCTATAGCCGCAAAAACAAAAGTGGCCAAGAGTGTGTATGACGGCTATAGCCGCAACGTAGAAAAAACAAAGTAAAACTTTCTGAATTTGCTTGAAACTTGTTACTCGGGGGTTTCTGGGGTCGCTGATTACGAATCCGAAGTCAGATGTACAAAATTCAAAATGGCGGATCCAATATGGCGGATCAAAATTACAAAAAATGGTCTGATTTTCATGAAATTTGGTACCCTTATCGTTTTTTGGGTCTCTGAATCCGAATATAAAGTCAGATTTTTAAAATTTAAAATGGCGGATCCAATATGGCGGATCAAAATTACAAAAAATGGTCTGATTTTCATGAAATTTGGTACCCTTATGTTTTAAATCTGACATCATATTCGGATTCAGAGACCCAAAAAACATAAGGGTACCAAATTTCATGAAAATCAGACCATTTTTTATGTAATTTTGATCCGCCATATTGGACCCGCCATTTTGAATTTTGTAAATCTGACTATCATATTCGGATTCAGAGACCCAAAAAACATAAGGGTATCAAGTTTCATAATAATCCGATAAACTTTTTTTTCAACACACTTTTGGCCCAAATAGTAAAATTCTCTTACACAGCCAATGGGTTAACAGCCATTGTGGCATTTGCTCATTTATATTACGGAATAAATAGAACGTCGAAAATTTCGTAGACATTCGAAATGCCGTGTCTCTTTCTTGGACCCTCGTGCTGATCACGACTTATTCAAGGCGTGTACAAACAGAAATACTTACGAGTTGGTCTTACCATTATGCGCCGCTTAATGTCGTTACGAACTAGTAAATATCTGTGGTAGACATGTGGTAGATACTTGGTGGATATGGATATGTGGATGATACGTGGATATTTAATGGATATCCCTCGTGGCTATTTGAGAGATATGGATATGTGGATAACGTGTGGATATCATATCATACTATAATATATAAAACCCGACTGTTTGTCTGTCTGTCCGCGAACTACTCATTCTGTTAATGGACCAAATTTCAAAGAATTGTACATGACATTCGTTAATGGACCAAATTTCAAAGAATTGTATATGACATTTGTTAACCCATTGGCTGTGTAAGAGAATTTTACTATTTGGGCCAAAAGTGTGTTGAAAAAAAAGTTTATCGGATTATTATGAAACTTGATACCCTTATGTTTTTTGGGTCTCTGAATCCGAATATGATGTCAGATTTACAAAATTCAAAATGGCGGGTCCAATATGGCGGATCAAAATTACATTAAAAATGGTCTGATTTTCATGAAATTTGGTACCCTTATGTTTTTTGGGTCTCTGAATCCGAATATGATGTCAGATTTAAAACATAAGGGTACCAAATTTCATGAAAATCAGACCATTTTTTGTAATTTTGATCCGCTATATTGGATCCGCCATTTTGAATTTTAAAAATCTGACTTTATATTCGGATTCAGAGATCCAAAAAACATAAGGGTACCAAAAGAGGAGGGCCCCTAAGGCCTGTTTTTGGCACCCCTCCAAATTGGACCAAAATGGCTGGAATCACTTCCTTATAACCTTGGAAGTAATATTTAGTCAATTCCAGCCTAAACGGAAGTATTTAGAGTGTGTACTTCAAGTATACATGGTGCATCAGCGTGCCCGTATTAAGCATTTCTTTGGAAAACTAAGCGTTTTTGAAAGAAATGTTTCAGATAAAAGTTGTATGATTTCAAGGGGGACATAAGATGGTGTCATTGGTTTGACCTTGGATAGTCATTTGACGGTCACGTGAATGTCGATTTTAATATTTTATATAGAACCCCCTGTTTTTACATATCTTGTAGCTTATTTCGAGAGCTTTCCAAAACATTTATAACTAAGTCATTTTTCATTAAGTACTTTACGAGTTATGAGGCTTTTTACAGATTGATTTGTAGAAACGTTACTTAAGGAGATCCGAGATTGAAATCATATTATTTATTCTTGTTGATTCTCCACACGTGAACAGTAAAATCGTAAACGTAATCTTGTAGCTTATCTTCCTTTAAGAAGCCACGTAGAGTGGGGTGTTGGATTTACGTGAGTCTCCTTGCCTCTCATCTTTTGGGGTGCTTGATTAAGGTGAGTCCTGGACTTCCGGTTGGGCAAAGAGAGCAAGTGGATGCTCCCGTAAAAGGGAGCAAAGAAAGTGAAAGGAAAGATGGAACAAAGGTAGAAAGTGGCGTGGAAAGAAGGAAAGAATACAAGAGAAAGCCGAATGGAATAAGTGAGCATGGAGGCAGAAGTAACGACACAAGGAAAACGGAGTAATGTGGAAAAAATTAACAGCGAGAAAGTGAGGTTAGGATGAAGCAAAGAAAGAAGTCGAAGGGGAAGGGAAAGATATCAGATAAGGAACCGGAAACCGCAAGAATAGAAACGGAGAAACGAGACGACACGGAAAGAAGAGCAGTATAGATAGCAGCAGCAGTGATACATAGGCCTAAACCGGGGCGGTGCGGGGTGCCGGCCTCTCCAAAAGAGTGGGTCGGCACCACTGCATGGCAGCCGGGACGAAGCACAAACCGGGGAGTGACCCAGAAGCCAGACAAAAGAGGCGAAGAGTGAACAGCGGTAAAGGAACGAGCAGTGAAGTTCAGCTGAGTCCGAAACGGTGCGGGGTGCCAGCCTCTCCAAAAGAGTGGGTTGGCACCACCGCGCGACGTTGAGGCGAAGAGCGGAAAGCGGCAGAGGGCATGAGGAGCGCCGGTGGTCGGAAACCGAACTAGAGGAGGTGAAAGGTAGGTGGCAGCAAGAAGCGGAGCAAACAACGAAAGGAGAGGCAAGAGGAGATTGCAGAGGGCGCGGTACTAGTAAGAAGCGAAATACAAGAAGCAGTTGGTAGGCATGAAAGCGAAAGCACGCAGCACAGAGCAGAAAAGAGAAGCAGCGAGTAAACAAATTAGGAGAGCCAAGTAAAATACGGACGAAAGGAAAGAAATGAGAAAGAGAAAGAACGCAGAAGATAAACCGGAAGAAAGTAAGTAATGCAGCAGATTAGCAAAAGACAGCAGAGATAAAGATAGAAGTTAAAGAGGAGAGGAAGAAGGGAAAAGAAAAACGAACATAAGGATAATATGTAACATGTCATGCTTTGGAAGAGAGGTTAGGTTTAGATATGTAAGATCGATAATATGGTCTAATAGATAACATGTGATTTCCCCTAATATAGCAATAAGAAAGGAAAGGATGCAGAGAACCGAACAAACAATGGAAGAGAGGGAATGGAGAAAGGAAATACTGAAAGAGATAAAGAAAATAGGACAAGAACTTAAGGAGGAAATAAGAATAGAAAGAGAAGAAATCAGGAAGGGAATGAAGGAAATCAATGCAAGGTTAGAAAAGATAGAGAAGCAAAAAGCACGAAGTGAAGAAAGCGAGGATCAAGAGGAGGAAGAAGAGAGGAAAGAAAAGGAATATGCTACACAAAACCGAAGAGAGAGAGAGGTAGCTGAAGTGAAGGAAAGCAGTAAGAAAACGATGAAGAAGGAAAGAAAAGAGGAAGAGAAGGACGGAGAGTAGCGAAGAGGAGTGGAGTGAGAGCAGGTGGGGAGGAGACTGGTGGGACGAGGTAGCGAGAGAAGAAGAAGGAAGAAACAGAAAACGAAATAATGGGACAGAAAGAGAGAAGAAAGAAGGCGATAAGGAAGAAAGCCTTGTGACAGGAAAGAACAAAGCAAAGAAAATAGCTGAAGAAAGAGAGGAAGAAGTAAGAAAAAGAAGAGAAGAGAAGGAAAGAGAGAAAGCGCAAAAAGAAGAAAGGGAGAGAAGAGAAAAAGTAGATAAGAAGAAAAGAACACTAATATGGAAAAGGGTGACAGGGGAAGAAATAAAAGACAGGAAAGAGCTTATAGAGTCGATAATGGAGAACGTGACAGGGAAAATAATACTAATTAGAAGAATGACAGAAGGAATAGGAGCAGATAAAAGAACAATAATATTCACGGAACTTGAGGATGAAGAAGACAAAGAGGAGATAATAGAAAGGAAGCAAGAAATCTGGAGAAGATGGGAAATAGGAGTGGACGAGGAGCTGAATCAAGAAGAAAGGGCGTACAGACACAAGCTGGTAGAAAAAGCAAGGACAGAAAGGATGAAGGGAAGAGCGGTAGTATTAACGAACAGGAGGCTGTGGATTGACGGCAAAGAAATAGAATGGAACGAAGAAGAAGAGAGATGGAAAAGAGTATGGAAGTCAGCGGAGACGGAAGAAGGCGGTTTCTAAGGAAGAGGAACGGAGAAATGGAAGAACACTAGATATAAGATTCAGAAGAAAGTAGAAATAGGAACATAAGTTTATATAAATTTATTGTGTTTTGTTTTAATTTTTAGAAGGGAGCGCTGAGCACAAAGAAAAGGAGAGAGGATAGAGGAAGAGAAAGAGGAAAAGGAAAGGAAAGAAGCACACAAAGAAAAGCAAAGCAAGCGAAGCGAGGAAGAAGGATGCTGAAAGAAAGAAGGAAGGAAGTCAGAGAAGGGAATAGGAAGGCCGGTCAGGGAGAGAGACAAACAAACATGAAATGGTTGCACGTAGCATGTTTTGGAAGAGAGGTTAGGTTTAGATATGTAAGGTCGCAAAATGGCCAGGTAGACCGGGATATAGAAGGGAAATGTAAAGGGTTGGGAAACGTCCCTTAAAAAACGCCTTGTAATCCGAAAGGAAGCAATAAACCTGATTGATTGATTGATTAAGGTGAGTCCTCTTGCCTCTCACCTTTTGGGGTGCTTGATTAAGGTGAGTCCCCTTGCCTCTCACCTTTTGGGGGGGGGGGGGGGGTCAAGCACAAGATATGTAAAAATAGGAGGTTCTATATAAAATATTGAAATCGACATTCACGTGACCTTCAAATGACTATCCAAGGTCAAACCAATGACACCATCTTATGTCCCCCTTGAAACCATACAACTTTTATCTGAAACATTTCTTTCAAAAACGCTTAGTTTTCCAAAGAAATGCTTAATACGGGCACGCTGATGCACCATGTATACTTGAAGTACACACTCTAAATACTTCCGTTTAGGCTGGAATTGACTAAATATTACTTCCAAGGTTATAAGGAAGTGATTCCAGCCATTTTGGTCCAATTTGGAGGGGTGCCAAAAACAGGCCTTAGGGACCCTCCTCCTTTCATGAAAATCAGACCATTTTTTGTAATTTTGATCCGCCATATTGGATCCGCCATTTTGAATTTTGTACATCTGACTTCGGATTCGTAATCAGCGACCCCAGAAACTCCCGAGTAACAAGTTTCAAGCAAATTCAGAAAGTTTTACTTTGTTTTTTCTACGTTGCGGCTATAGCCGTCATACACACTCTTGGCCACTTTGTTTTTGCGGCTATAGCCGTCATACACAGTCAACGGGTTAATGGACCGAATCTTAAAGAATTATATATGAAATAGGGGTAGAAAGAACTAAAGAATGTAATAGAATTAGAAAAATTGCTAATAATAAAAGGGTTTCCGATTTCTGTTTAAAAAAATGTACGTGATTGCTCCAATTTCCGCAAATTTTGAGATATCAAGCTGAATTTTTTTTATGCGATAATTTTTCGTTGCCAATTTTGCTTCCTTATAGAGGAAGCTTTGTTTTCGTAAATTCGTATGAACTTTTGATTACGTATAAAATTGGCTCTAATCAACCAAATTTAAAAGAATTATATATAAAATAGGGGTAGAAGAAACTAAAGAAAAGATTGTTTTTTGAGTTTTTGATGTCAATATGTTCAGAGTGTTCTAAAACGTCGAAATATCGCATTTAAAAAAAAATGTCCGTATGTATGTATGTGTGTATGTGCCTTTACCGAAATTTTTTGGAAACCAGTTTCAAAATTTTTCAAATTTTTGAGAAATAATAAGTATTAATGGACCGATTTTCTTGAAACCAGTGCCAATTTTTTTTTAATTTTTAAAGGATAAGTTTAATTTTTCATTAATGAATAATTTTTTAGAGGGTAAAAGCGCGCGAAGCGCGAGCAAAAAAAAAGAATAAATAAATTAATATTAGAACAGAAAGGCAGCAAATGTAAAACTAAACCCGGTAGAATTTTTAAACAAAATAGAAAAAAGGAGGAACAGAAAGGAAATAAAATGAAAGAGAGTCAATAATGGCGGGTCAGCGGAAAATGACAAAATTTCTTTTAATGTTATTGCTCACTACTAGTTAAGCTGTTCCTTTGAAAGTTTGGTTTGTATCATCCTTATTTACAACTTTTCATTATAACTCTCTCTACTGAAGAAACTATTCTTAATTTCTCTTTATTCATACCTTAAAATAACGTGATGTGGGAAAAATAAGATTGCTCCAAAAAGCTAGTATTCATCATTTACGAATTTTAGCTTTCACATGACAATTTAAATCTGTCTGATTTACGTTAGTTCAACTTGCGGCCACCAGCCGCGCTGGGGAGAATCTTTGCATCGCCAATCAACATGAAAGAACTTAAAAGAGCTCTATCTAAAAGAATTCTATCAGAGATGATTCATAAAATCTCAGCTTTAAGAAGAGACGGATTAGGTTACCGGATGATTAAGAATATGCCAAAAAAAATTTTAAAATAAATACTGTTAATTCTTAACACTGTTTGAATTACAGTATTATACTAGAAGATTAACCTTTAGAGGGCGGGGGTGGTCGAAATATCGACCACCCAAGGCACACAAACTATTTGATGTTTTCAGGCAAAATTTGGTGTGTTGAATAAGGAAAAATAGTAAAAAAAAATCCTGGAGACTGTTTGACCTTGTGCATCTCCACGGATGTAGTTGCGAGTTCACTGCGCTTTTGGTACAAAATAGATCGTCATTTTGAGGTCAAGGATGCTTTCAAGATTTTTTTCAATATGTTTTTCGTACTCAGAACATCAAAAAACATGAATATACCAACTTTGAGGCTGAAATAGCAAAAAAAATTTTTTTATATTGGCCTTTACGTTGCGGCCGGGGGTGGTCGAAATATCGACCACCTATCAGGTTAGGAACTTAGAATGAGTAATCCAGTTGAAATTATATATAAATTTTGGGTCAAATGAAAAGTCGATTTGAACCAAAATTTTCCCGCCCTCTAAAGGTTAACATAAATATTAGGTGACTTTTATTGATAAAGCGAATAGAAGAAAGAGATGAGACCTATAGCTCTGTCTTCATGTATGAGTAAAGTTATAGAGATAATTGTAAATGAATAACGATTCATATACTAGGTAGAAAACAAGAGTACTTTAGATAATGGCTAGAACAGATTCAGGAGAGGAAGATTTTGTACAGACGACTTATTAAAAGTTATAACAAATATCAGAAGTAGTATACATGTATAAAAAAGAATACACGGCAGCATTTCTAAATGTAGCTTCAGTACGTAATAACGTAATAATATACGATTATATAATTATGAGTAAAATTTATTGAAAAGATGCCTTAGCCCTCCATTGCCCTCGTTTCAGCAAACAAACGTTAGTGCTCTCGTATGAGCGCCACACCGCGCTTAGAAGGTGTAGCCAGAATATCAAAATTACCATCACAAAGCTTCCTCTATGAGGAAGCAATATCTCGTGGATATATTATATCATGGATATACATTGGAGATATTTAATAGGTATCTATTAAATATTAATGTCTATGTAGGTAGTGGTGCAATATTAATATAAATGTAAATAAATCAATAAAAAAATCATAAATTTATTGATATGAGTTGAACCATAGCTAACCCATGACCAGTCTGTCTGCTTTACGTCAGTTTCACATTTTGCCACCAGAAGCGCTCGCGAAATCTTTGCGTCGCCAATATTCACATCAAATCTACACAATTCTGATATTGTCAGCGTTATTCTCTTCTTCCTTAACTTTCGGTACTATTAGAGTATTAATTTTTTTATTTCTTTTATAACCTTTATCTTTATTTTGCCGCTAATTCTAATCAATTTTCTTTCTGAATTTTTTAAAATTTTCATTGTGTTTCAGACATATTTACTACCTCAGTCCTATTACTCGTGTCCGAGAGTGGTGACTTCTCTTCATATACATGTGTTGCGCACGTGGATTATACACATTGTATATAGGACCTACAGTTTAACGCCGATTCCGAACGGCTATATTTTTTAGAGAAGTTCTCTTGGCAAGACATACTCTCGGCGGTTTGCCATTGCTTTCCGGGAGGAGAACGAGCGAATATAATTTTTCTAGCTCTACCGGGAATTGAACCCGGGAACTTTGGCTCAATAGACCAGTGCGCTGTCTACTAGGCCACGGCAGCCACGCTCGTCCAAATAGTCAGACATATTTAAGGCTAGTAAATTTATTGATACTTGCGCAGAACCATTAAAAATTTGTTTTTTTTTCTTATTTACTATTTTCCTAGTTATGACTCGTGCACGGAGAAAATTGCTACGGTTGTTACAACAATATTCTCTATGATTAAAAAAGAAATGTAAGTAAATTCAAGTTAATTGATATTACATTGAATGTTATAGCTGTTAAGATATGCCCATTTATACAGTTTTCATAACCGTAGTTCTTACAATACGTAACATTCGGTTACAATACCCTCGTACATGGTTGCCTCAACCAAAGGATTATTGCTATCTCTCTTATGTGGTCTACAACACAAATATTATGGTTGAGAGATCCATAAGATATAGCTGCACGGTAAAGCATTGAATCACTGATTGAGAGTTTAGTTCCATTGTGCGCCCAAAAGAATTTCTGCATAGAATAAAGTGTGTGGTATAGAATTGTGCGGTAATTGGATACGATAATGTGCAGCAAATCAGAAATTTGCAGCAGATTGGCACATTAACTGTGTCCACAATGTCCACTATTAAACTCGTATTCTATCGGCAGAGTCTGGTGACTTAACATAATTTAACCTGTTAATCTAACCCCAGCAAACGCCAAGTTATATGTAAGTTAACAGATTGGCGACAGATTCTGCTCGATTTCTGCTGCCAATCCGTATTAAACTGCCAAATTGCTCAGATTCTGCCGTCAATTTACTGCTAAATGCTGCATGTAAATAGATTCCGTTATATTTAGCATTAGTACCTACACATAATCATTATGGTTGTAACATCCATATATTAAGGTTGCAACATCCATATAGCAGCTACTCTCACTAAAGTTAGGGCAACCATATAGGTCACTTCCAGAGTACTATGGTTTCCATAACTCTTTTGTATAGATGGGCAAAAATTAACATTATTATTCTGTTGTAGCAACCGTAACTTTTTCTCCTTGTGCTTTTTTGTATTCAAAATAAATATGTCTTTTTTTAATTTTAGATATTTTTTCTTATTTCTTATAATTTTTTTGCACTTTGCTTCTCACTTTGGCTGTGTTCGTCTTGACACTTGTAGAAATGTAGCGCTGAAAGCATTGTTCTATCCTCGTTTAATATTCGATGTGCAACGAAGATAGAATGATGCTTATAGCGCTGAAAGCGTCAAGACGAATCCAACCTTTGTATCCTACAAGTGACTTGACATTTATTTCTTTATCTTCCTGTATGTATTATTTCTATCGAAATTATTTCGATGGTGTAAAGAGATGTTTTCAATCCTTTTCCAACAAATTCTAATATTCCTCTTTCCAGATGTCAAGAGAACAGAACCTTATATATATTTTATTACCATATTATATTTCTCTTCTAATGTAATTAAATTATTAGTTTTTTTTCTGTATTATCCATGGTTGGTTTTTTAGTACTTTATAGTATTCATCTTACTCTGTTTTTTTTTTCGTTATAATTTTGTTTGTAAGTTTACTGTGACTTTTTATCCTCTCTTGTGTTTAGTGAAATCGTTATTGGATAATAATCTAAACCATATGTCTTTAATCTATTGATATTCCGCAATATCAGGTATGTACAAAAAACCAAATCAATATTGAATGGTCTTTATCTTGAGTCTCCTAACTCTGTCATTATGTCATTATGTGTTGAGATATATCATATTTGCATTTTCTGCTGCTTCCAGTAAATTTTCTCCGTTGATGTCCGTATCATAGCAGTTTCACGCCGTATTATATATGTTACTGTTAAAACTCGAATTCTATCAATACCCGATTTAACTAGTCAAAACTAGTTTTATCAAAGGCCTATCGTCAATACTAGTATATTAACTGATTAATTCTAGAAATAACAATAAACTATCAGTGAAAACTAGATCTGACTAAAAAATCGATTTGTTAAAATATGTTAACAGTTTTGTTTCCTCATAGAGGAAGCTTTGTTTTCGTAAATTTCGTATATGAACCTTTGATTGCGTTTTTTTTTCCTTTGATTGCGTATAAAGTTGGGTCTAATCAATCAAATTTAAAAGAATTATATATGAAACAGGGGTAGAAAAAACAAAAAAAAAAGATTGTGTTTTGAGTTTTTGATACTAATATGTTCAGAGTGTTGAAAAATTGCGTTAAAAAAAATGTCCGTGTGTGTGCGTGTCGTGTGTGTGTGTGTGTGTGTGTGTGTGTGTGTGTGTGTGTGTGTGTGTGTGTGTGTGTGTGTGTGTGTGTGTGTGTGTGTGTGTGTGTGTGTTTGCATGTGCGCGTGCGTGTGCGTGTGCATGTACGGATTTTGATGTCCGTGGTTGCTCTAACTTCCGTAAATTTTGAAATATCGGGCTCAATTTTTTTTAATGTAGAGTATCACTAAAGGAAGGTTGGTATTGAATTTGGCGATGATCGATAAAGGGGTTCTTTGTTTATAAAATTTTGAATTTTTTGAGAAATGTCTGTGGCTGTTCTAACTTCTGCAAATTTTGAGATATCAGAGAAATGTCTGTGGCTGCTCTAACTTTCGCAAATTTTGAGATATAATGTTATTTCTAATTCTATTATATTCTTCAGTCTTTTCTACCCCTATTTCATGTATAATTCTTTAAGATTTTATTGATTAAATCCAGCTTTATACGCGATCAAAGATTCAAATGCGAAGTCCATGGCATATATGGACCATGTAGCCTGAACTCTCAAAGTCAATATCGATTTGATATTGCGTCCATTGTAAAACCCCACTTGTGCTACTAAGCTGACCCTTTTTTAATTTATAAAAAGGTTAAATTTAAAATTAAAAAAAGTGTGCAAATTAGAAACTTGCACATTGCTTCCTCATTATCACAGATCGCTACTATTGCTCCTATTTTATTTCGCTCATAAAGCTTTCTCTATGAGAAAGCCAAACTAATAAATACGAATAATTATGCATCAAATAAAATACAAGCTTTCTCATAGAGGAAGCTTTATAAGCTAAATAAAATAGAAGCAATGGTAGCGATCTGTGATGATGAGGAAGTGCAAGTTTCTAATTTGCACACTTTTTTAGTAGGCAAAACTAGTTCTCACTGAGTTGGGCCAATTAAAAGTGGTAATTATTAAAAATAGGGTCTTTTCCGAAAGGCTCTTTTGATATCTTTTGTGTCACTATTAAGGGAAGTAATTTGCTGACATATGTGTATAGACAGTACACATGTAGGTGGAGGAGAGGCTCGGCATAAAAAAAAATTAATCTAACTCCAAGCCTATTTCAACAAAATTTTAATTTCAAGTTTTTAGAAATAGGCTTAGAAATGGGTTGAAAAGGAGTGTAAGGGAAGCAAGAAGGAGAAGGTGGTATGGTGGGATGTGGATTGCAGAGAAGCGAAGAAGGAGGCGAGAAGAAAATTGAGGGACTGGAAAAAGGAAAGAGGAAGAGGGCAATGCATACAAGGAAAAAAGGAAGGAGTTCAAGGAGTTGTGTAAGAGGAAAAAGAGAATTTGAGATGGGAGAAGAAAGCGGAGGAAGCAAAGAGGGAGGCGGAGGTATAGGAGATTGTGAATAGGGAGAGAAGAAAAAAGAGGGGAATTGAGGAAGGGATAGAGGAGGAAAAATGGAAAGAGCACTTTATGAATTTGTTAGAAGGAGTAGAGGGGAGGATAAGGAAGGGGAGGGAAGAAGGAAGATGAGAGGGAGGAAAAAGGAAGGAGAGGAGGAGGAGGAGATTAGCTTAGAGAAATTGAGAAGTGTAGTAAGGAAGTTAAAGAATGGTAAGGGAATGGGAAAAGATGGGATACCAAGCGAAGTATAGAAGCGCGGGGGGAGTGAGTTGGAGAATTGGGCATGGAAGTTTATCAACAGAATTTGGAAGGGAGGAGGATGGCCGGAAAGCTGGAAGAACGGAATAATTGCGCCAATTGTAAAGAAAGGGGAAGGAAAGAGGGCGGAGGAGTATATGGGGTGACAATAATGCTGTCGCTATATAAGGTGTACACGGCCATTCTGGCGGAGAGGCTAAGAGAGAAGCTGGAGAGAAAGAGAATAGTACCGCAAAACCAGACAGGATTTAGAAGGGGAATGGGAATCATAGATAATATTTATGTGTTGAACTATTTGGTGAATAAAAGGGAGAAGGAAGAAGAAGAAAAGAGAAGAAAAGGGGAAAATTGATTGCATGTTTTGTGGATCTTAAGGCGGCGTTTGACTCAGTAAATAAAGGGGTACTAATAAAAGTAATGAGAGAAAGGGGAATAAGGGAAGGGCTGGTGAGAAAGACGGAGGAGATTCTAAGAGAGACGAGAAGTAGGGTAAGGGTGGGAAACGAAATGGAAGAAGTGTTCTGGACGGGAAGGGGAGTAAGGCAGGGATGTCTGTTGAGCCCGCTACTGTTCAATGTGATGCTAGCGGATATGGAAGAGGAAATGGGCAGAGTGAAATGGGGAAATATAATGCTAGGAGGTAAAGAGGGTATATGGGTGTTTCTACGTAAATAGCAATTTTTCAGATTGCAAATCTCTCTAATTTCAAACATGCCTAAAAAAATTTTTTTTTTCCTGTTTTTGAGTGAATATAGAAGCAGAAACATACCCTGAAAGCCAGTGTACTACAACATCAAAAACCTGAAAGTAATGGCTCATTCATCAGTGATCTGGTAAATAAGTAGTAACGAGTCGACTTTGCATGTCTAGTAAAATATTGAATTACCTCAACAACGAGTGATTTTGAGAGGAAATGTCAAAAACATTCCTAAAATTACTTATTCCCGAGATAAATTCACAATTAGCAAAAAAAATTCAATTTGATAAATGCTGATTTGGTTGCTATTTGTTGCTTCAATTTTGACACATTTTGTGGAACTCCACATCGTGGAGTTGCTTTTTTACCCATCTGTAAATATAAAAATCATTTTTGAAACATTGAATCAATATTTATTGGTAAAAACTCATGAATGGCCAGGTAACTGACATGCCAGTAGACTGACATTTCATGGTTGAATTGATCTCACTTTCTCCTGAATTGACGTAAACCAATTTCCATTAAAAATCAAATTTAGCCTACCGAATATCATTAGAATTTTACTATTAGAAGGAAAAATTCACTGCGATATAATAAAAAAATGATGTGCCAGGCAAATGAACACGTAATTTTATGACATACCTTTTCTCAAGTGAAATACACGATTACGATTGTATCACGCTCAAAACAACCAACTACCAACAATGTAAACAACACACCTGATGTCCAATTCTTGAAATCTTCACACGAGAGTCCCATAGAATCGATGCAACACGGCGGAACCGCGGTTAAATTCAAAATGTGCAATTTCACTCCAAATGTCCGGACCAAGTTTGAAGCCGGTTTTTTCGGTTTCAAAGGGAGATTTATGTTTAATAATGATGTTAAAATCTTAGTTCTATATTATGATTGAATAAACATGGGGAATTTTCAATTGAGTTTGCAATTGGAGAGAGTAAGTGTAACTGGAATAGAGAATTTTCGTCAATGGACAGGCCAGGTAACTGACATTTTTAGGAGTTTCTGCATGTTTCCATTGGATAAGCTACTCCCCAATTAGCAGATTATTGTGCAATACTTCAAATATGATGGCAGTATTGAACTTTCACAACGATTGCTTACCCTCCTCTCAATCATAAACATATAACAAGCTTGGACAGTAAAAATCGCTATTTACGTAGAAACACCCATATAAAAACAAAAATAATGAGGTTCAAGAAAGGAGGAGGAAGGGATTGTAAGAGAAGATGAAGATGGAAAGAAAAGGAAATAGGAGAGGTAAGAAAATTCCAGTATTTAGGCTACGTGTTTCAAAGGAACGGAGAACAGGAAGCGCAGGTAAGGGAAAAGATCAAGAAAGCGGCCGCTGTGATGGGGAAGGTTTGGGGGATAGAGAAGAGGAAATTTGGGAAAGACTGGGGGGGGGGAGATTGTGGCTGTTTGACAAACTGGTGTGGACGGTTATGGGATATGGAGCAGAAATATGGGGATAAAGAGAGAGGGAATGAATGGAAAGGTTGGAAGAAAGGTATATCAAATGGGTCTTGGGAGTCGACGGAAGAACACCGTGGTATCTTGTTAGGGAGGAGCTGCAGAGGGAGAAGTTAAGAGGGAAGGCGGGGATGAGTGAATGGAGATTCGAGAAAAAGTTAGAGAAGGGAAAAGGAAGTGAGCTGGCAAGGCTATGTTGGGAAAAGTTGAAGGGAAGGGAGAAAGAAGGGAAAGTAGGATCAAGCTGAGAACGAGAGAGAGGAAGATTCTTTGAAGACAGAAAAGTGGGGTAAAAGAACTGGAAAGGCTGAGAAGATGGATACGAATGGCACCATAAACTATTTGGAGGAGATAAGAGAGGAGATAACTATTTGGATGGGAGAGGATTGAGAAATCAGAGTATAATAAGTGGTACAAGGTAATGAAAAAAGAGGGTATTCCGGGATATTTGAAGAAAAGATGGAGAGAGAGTAGATAGAGAAAAGTCGCGAGGTTTAGATTGGGGAATGAGATGAGAGAGAACAAGTACTGGGAAGAGGAGAAGAAAAAATGTAGGTCGCGTGAATACAGGGAAGAAACGTGGGAACATGTATGGGAAGAATGTAAAAGATGGAAATCGGGAGGAGGAAATTGGCAGGAAGCAGAGGTAAGAGAGGTGAGTGTGATAGGTCAGAGAAGAGATTGGATGACGATACTAGTGAAGCTGGGAGATGAGGAGGAGAAGTGGTGGGTGTTGGAGGCAAGGAGAAAAGCAGGAAACAGGGTAAGGGTTAAAATAGATGAGGATAAGTCGGAGACATGGATGAGAGAAAGAGAGGAGAAAGAAAGGAGAATAGATGAAGGAGGGAGCGCAAGGATGTCGGAGGAGGACGAGATCTCGAGAGGGATGGAGGAGAAACTTTTGATGGACTCAGACGAGAACAAGGACGAAGACAAAGAGGAGAGGAAGAAAAGACTGTAGGCCAAAAGAGAAGAACTGAGACATGAAGGAGGGGTGCAGAGGAAAGCAGAGGCGGAGGAAGCGGAAGGGGACAAGCAGAAGGGTGAAGGAAAAAAGGGGAGGGTAGAGAAATAAGAAAAATTGTAAGGTCGTATATGACCAGGTCAAGAAGGGGCAAAAAATATGTATAGGATTGGGTACGTCCCTTAAAAAAAAAAAAATCATTTTTGTAGTAGATTGTAAACCCTACGGGAAAACGCAATAAAAGTTTTACATACATATGCAAACGAAAGAATGTTGTGTGGATCAAATATTACTGCTTTAACAAAGCGGATGGAAAAGTGTATACGGGATGCTGTGGGTTTCGTCCCCCTGCGGGAGACTCCACCACCGTTAAACTAAACACATAGTGTGCCTTGCAAAGTACATGCGTGAACTTTTCACGCGTGGAAAGTTGTAAACCCATGGCACCTCATTTCGTGTGGAAAATGTATGCGTGAAAGCAGTAGGTTCCGCCTCCCCGCGGGGGGCACCACCTCCGAAAAAACTAACCTAACGCAACCCGATTGTTGTGTGGGTGGAAGAGTATATGTGTGATGATACACGTGTGATGCACCCACACAATAATCGGATTGGATTAGGTTAGTTTTTTTGGAGGTAAAGCCCCCCACAGGAGGGCAGAACTGCATCCACGCATACACTTTTCCACCCGCTTTGTTAAAGCAGGGGTTCATTATTACGTACTTTTCTCTAGTTACAACTAGTTTTACCTAAAAACATATTGTTTTAACAGTGAGTACGTGTGCTCCGTTAAAACTGATTTTAACTCGTCAGAACGGGTATTAACTGAAAATTTTTTAGGGAATACCAATATTTTCAAATACATTTGATTATTTCTAAAATTAACCAGTTAATACTAGTATTGACGAAAAGCTTTTGATAAAACTAGTTTTGACTAGTTAAATCAAACATTGACGAAATTTGGGTTCTAACGGTAACATATACATTAAAGTCTCTATAAAACTTCATTATTCTTTTTGTCAAGATCAAAAATACTTTTCTATATTCTCGCGTCCATATTTCTGAACGGTCTTCTGTGAATAGCGATCAGATTAAGTTAGAGTTTTAAATCATTAATTCTTATATCAATAGCACCTCCTTCTTATGAACTTATCCAGATATCTTTTATAATATCAAAATTAATCCCATTTTTAATATAGATTGCAATTTTTCCAGTAATTTCTTGACTGACTTTATAATATGTTTATACCCTGACATACGTAGCTTGTTTTCCTCTTGTACTTTAATTTATCACAGAAATTTTGTAGGTTTAAATGTTCTTATTCGAGTTCTGTATTTTCCTTTATACTTTGAAAATTCCAGACTTTTAAAATACTTATTCCAAATATATATACAGGGTGTCCCAAAATTCGCGAACCAAAATACCATAGCAAGAGAGTTCTCGACAAAATAAATTTAAAAAGTATTTGCCATTTTTCGTTCCGAGCAGTAGTTTTTGAGATAAAAAGGTTTGAAACTGGCCAACTACAGATTACGATTAAACAGATTCGTGTGCGATCACTAACACCGCGCGACTCGCGGCAGGCGTCCGTTTAATCGTAATCTGTTATTGGCCAGTTTCAAACCATTTTATCTCAAAAACTACTGCTCGGAACGAAAAATAGCAAATACTTTCTAAATTTATTTTTTCTTTTCCTTTTAGCTTTTCTTCGTTTCCTTTCTTATTCTAATCTCATTGTTTTTCATTGTTTAAATTTTGTAATAAACCTCTAATATGTCTGTTTCCTTTAAACATTTGGCTTAAGAACCCCTGAAAGCTCTCATTACTCTCAATAAATTTCAATAGATTTTCTACTAGTTCTATTTAGGTTTTTAATGATCTTCTTCCCGCTTTACTTACAGAAAACCTTGCCTCCTTCTTTTAAAATTCCAGGTCCATTTTCTCAAAAAACAAGTCCTCTACTACCTTTTGTAATTTCTTCCTCTCTTGCAATCGATCTATTATGTGTGGATTTACCTTGTATTTCATACCTAACCAAGGTGTTTTTGCATGTTCTGTTTTGGTTTTAAGTCCATATTTGTTCCAATTTCTTCATATTCTCTACTAGTCTTGTCTTTTCTGTTCCTTTTCTTCTGTTTAAATTGTTTTTAACTGTCAGGATAAACTCGGTATCTTGTCTATATCTGTTATCTGGAGTTAGTCGGTAATCTTGGCCAATTCTTTGGGTTGCTATATCTACCATTCTTATACCAGCTGGTCTTCTCTTTGAATATGCAGATTGCTTGGTAATTTCTGCAGTTATTGTAAGCTATTGTGATTTTTACAACCTTTTTTAAAAACAGGATATCTTCTAAAAATCACTCTATATGATTTGCAATTTCTGCTAATCTCATATTTGTAATCTTCATATGCAAAGTCAAACTTCTGTTATTGCGATAGAATATTTTCAAATGTTCAAACTAGAAGTATTTTTAATATTGCTTTACATTTTTACAAGCTCTATATATGACTTGATTTTAAATGCAACCAAGTCGTTAAGTATTCGTATACTCGATTTGAGTTTGTGTCCTTGGTAATAATTAATATCACATGTATACTCTTCTTCCATTACCTTTTGTTTAGCATTCCTTTTCCTTCTTATTTGTTCAAGTTTTAATATGTCTCTTCTACCTGTTAATATATCTATCAACTTATTAATTGTATAGTCCTATTCCATTATCACTTATCTGCAAGAGATACAACGTCACAAAAAGATAATCTTATCTTCTATGTATACTAATAAGGAAATACCCAAACTTTTTAATTTGGATGAATTTTTGTGGATATGTAGAGCAATTTAATATGAATAATTTATATGCTTCATATTGTGCTTATCGTCCTTTAAAACTATAATATTTTCAACCTCAAAAGAGAGCTTCCATTTTTTAGCATATTGTAACTCTTAAAGTACAAGTAATAAAAAAAATGTTTAGAATAAAAGTCCAATGATAAGTTAAGTTCTACAAAGTGACATAAACAAAAATTTTTGCAAAATTTTGCAAAATTTGTTTAAATTTTTATTTATGTTACATTGTAAACCTTAATTTACTATTAAACTTTTACTCTAAACATTTTTCTTTATCTCTTGTGGTTTAAAAGTTATACACGAAAAAGTAAAAGAGCTCTTTTGACTTTGAAAACCATACCTTTAGGGCTTTAGGGCGATAGAATACAAATGAAGCATATCCGTTTTATTCATGTAATTGAGTATACTCTACATACTTACAAAAGTTCTTCCAACTCGAAGAGTTCGGCGTGCTGTAAGTGCCCTATAATTGTTTAAATCAGAATTACAATATTTCAAAATATCAAAAAAAAAAAGCAATAACAATTCTCATTTAGTTCAAAATGTAAGAATAAAATTGTAGTATATGCCGTATTATACTCAGCGGATACCATACGTATATAAGAAAGATACACCTGTATTTGTAATACACACAACGAGCAGCCGTCAGTCGCGAGCTAGACAGCGAGCAGGACGCACGAAATAAATATCACGTCTGTCTCAGAACGGTGGCTTTTACTTTACCTACACTCTAAGTGGCGACGAGGTAAATAATGGATTACGCTATGTAAAAAGCGGGCCATGAGCAGAAGTGATAGAAAAGAAAAGATATCGTGGATATACGAATTGAGCAAAGCTCAAGTGGTGGAAGAATTGTTGCGCAGGGAGCAGGAAGTTGACGATTCAAGTAGTCTAGACACCCTCCGCAAGTTACTGAGAAAGTCAGTAGCGGAAGAAATTGAAAAATCCACACAAGATCCAGAAATTGTCGCTCAAAACGAGGAAACACAAACGAAGGATCAAATTACAACCATGGAGTACCGGGCATCGCTGGACTACGATTTGGAAAAAGACGATTGGGAGCAATTTGTCGAACGCATGGAATTCTATTTCATTGCTAACAACGTAGCCGACGATGTCAAAAAGAGAGCCATTTTCCTTACCAAAGTGAGTGCAAAAACCTACGCAGTCATAAAAAAAATCTGCGCCCCACGGAAACCAAGTGAAGTAACGCTGAAAGACATAATAAAAAAAACAACGGAATATTTAAAACCGAAGGTCAACGTAACGGTATTACGCTCACAGTTTCGACGCCGCACGCAAGGAAAGGATGAGAGTGTTCCGCAATATATAGCGGCCCTCAGGGAAATGGCGATAAAGTGCGACTTCAACGATGCCGACGACTCAATAAAGGACCAGTTAATCACGGGCTTATCGGACGACGAAGCCCGGAAAGCGTTGTTCAAAATAGAAAATTTAACGCTAGACCTCGCGCTGAAAGAGGCGTCGGCGATAGAAGAAGCGAAGAAAGCCGTAAACACGGTTACATCGAGCGCCGGAGACCAACACGAGGATGTTGACAACGCGAGTGTCAAATATACATTGGAAGACAACGTACTCAAACGCGAAATTCGTGGCCCAAAGCGAACTCGCAACGAGGAACATCAAATAATCGAGGCACAACACGTGGACCCCAACAACAATCGCAACGTCGACCGAAGAGGGGCGAGGAGGGCACCGCGTGTTTCTGCTGCGGCCGCCCGAATCACTGGGCAAGCGAATGCTGGCACCAAAACAAGACGTGCAACGCGTGTGGCCAGCAAGGACATCTCGAGCAAGTGTGTAAGAAGAAGAAGAAGAAGCAGCGTACGGCGGTGGGCAAACTACAACAGGAGAGCGACGACTCCAGCAGCGACAACGGCGAAGACTGCGAGTGGTATAGAGACTTATTTACTATAAGCGAAAGTGTAACAGTCAAACCGCAATATTTACCGATCAGAATCGAAAACCAGATTATTAATATGGAGATTGACGGGGGCGCGGGGATCTCGCTTATAAGCAAAAAAGAATATGAGCGTTACTTTAAAAATACAAAAATTTCAAAGTCAGAAATTAATATACGCTTCTACGATGGAACCAAGAAACGCCCGATCGGGGTGATAAAGAATATTAGACTGCAATACGATAAAATAAAAGCTAAGGGGGACCTATACGTTATGGGCGAAACGGGTGCCCCGCTATTCGGCCGCGAATGGCTAAGGAAATTAGGAATCTGGCCGTTAGAAATCGTACAATCGCGAAAAAAAATTTAAAAAACCGAATCGGAAGTTCACTCAATTAAAAATGAGAAAGAGAAAATCGCAAATCTAAAACGGGAATTTATTGAAAAACATGCGGATCTTTTTTCACCAGGGTTAGGTACGTTCACCAAAGGAACCTTTGAGTTAAAACTAAAAAAGGACGCGAAACCGAAATATTGCAAACCAAGAACCGTTCCATACGCGTTAAAAGATAAACTTGAGAAAGTGTTGGAAGGCAATGACAGATTATAGTCTAAGTCTTTAGTTTTTGTTTTGAAAGACGCGCCCGTTTGTCATGCGCGTCGTCCCGAGATGTCTCTCGCTTACCGCGCGCGACACGCGCAACGAGAGAGCGCTCGTTTTTTTTTTATTACGTTTCTTTCCGTTCTGGCGAACTAACCGTTTTTGTATAAGAGGAAGAATAAAATACTTTTATAGTTCGCAAAAGCTTGTGTGGCTTATTCTGTACACTCCAATATATATTACAACAGGTTATGGGCCCAGTCCCGTAAAAGATTGTGTGTACGGATCGAAAAACTCAAAGGAAACAACAAAATCCTTGAGGTTAGGAAGAATCTTCTAGACGAAGGAGAGTGATAGCGAGAGAACGGAAAAATGGAAAGCTCAAATCAGAACGTAATCAAATTCACGGGTGAAAACTGGATTACGTGGAAGTTCCAGGTGATAATAGTATTGAGAGCAAAAAACGTATATGACATTGTGACGGGAACAAGGAAACGGCCCGCGGCATCGTTTGAAGAGTGGGAAAAGCTTGATGTAAAGAGCTCAAGAAATAATCGTCACAAGAATGGAAGAAGGTCCTCTAGTACATCTGCTGTCGTGTAGTACGTCAAATGAGATGTGGGAGAAGCTGCTTTCGGTGTACGAGAAGAAATCTAAAGTAAGCGTTCATTTGCTACAGCAAAAGTTTTTTGCGCTGGAGAACAAAGGAGAAAGCATTTCAGTGTTTATTTCTCGACTGGAAGAAATAAGAAGCCAGTTAAGACAGATGCAAGAAGACATATCTGAAAGTATGTTTATTACGAAAGTATTAATGTCACTTCCAGACAAACTTAAACATTTCGTATCGGCCTGGGAATCCACTGCGGTTGACTCTCAAACACTGCAGGAGCTTACTTCAAGACTCTTAATAGAAGAGGAAAGGATCAATTCAAGTGAAACGGTAACAGCCCTGGCGAGTAGTACGGACAGCAGCAAGAAGAAACAGAGTGGAAATCGAGCGATTAAATGTTTCGTATGTAACAAATCGGGACACATAGCCAAAAATTGTTTTAAAGCAAGAGATCAAGAACAGAAGAAAGAACAGAGAACATGCTATTGGTGTAAGAAGCCTGGACATTTGATGGCTGATTGTCGTCTCAGGAAGAATAAAGAAGAAAAGAAGAAACCGAAGCAGGAAGAAACAGATGGAAATGCATTCCTTGGCGAAACTCTATTGGCATTGAATTGGTGTAACGAACAGGAAACAGCGCTCACGGGAATACAATCTTTAAGCGGAATTGATTGGTGTATGGACAGCGGTGCAAGCGAGCACATGTGTAATAACTTAACTTTGTTTGAATGTTACAGCGAGGTCACAGATAACCGTAAGGTAAGAATAGGCGATGGAACCTGCCTGAAAATATGCGGTGTTGGCACGGTAAAATTATTGGCGTGGAACGGACATGGATGGGTAAAGACGCAAATATCTGGTGTATTATTTGTTCCTGAGCTAAAGATGAACTTGTTTTCACTTGGCTGTGCGCTGGACAAAGGTTATGAAATTCGTTCAGATAACTTAAAATGTGAGCTTATAAATAAAACCGGAAAAGTATGCGCTATCGCGAAACGGCAAGGTAAGCTATACAAAATGATCTTTAAGTCAAGTCAAGATAACGGCTGTAAATCGGAGCGTGAAGTCCAAAGTGTTGCAAACTGTCAAATAGCAATAGAGTCGTTAACGGATTGGCATTTGAAACTTGCGCATCAAAATTTTGAACATGTCCGAAAAGTTCTAATGCGGAATAATATAAAGTTTAAGGAAGAGAAGTCTCAACCGACGTGTAAGGATTGCATAGTAGGCAAACAACACAGGAGTACGTATCCAGTGAGTAAGTCAAGAGCATCGAGGACATGTGAGCTGATTCACGGAGATGTATGCGGACCTATGGAAACAACATCCTTAGGAGGTGCGAGGTATTTTTTATTGCTAAAGGATGATTATTCGAGTTATAGACAGGTCTATTTTATCCAGCATAAGTCGGAAGTTAAACAGAAAATCGCAATCTTTATAAAAATGGCTGAAAATACTACTGGTAACAAAGTAAAAGTGTTGCGCACAGATAACGGACTCGAATTTATGAATAGAGATATACAACGACTGTTAGAGGAAAATGGCATTTGTCACCAGCGATCCGTGATATACACCCCACAACAAAATGGGCGTGCTGAACGTGAAATGAGAACCATCGTGGAAGCAGCAAGAACGATGCTTCATAGCAGGAATATGTCAAAAGTTTTATGGGCTGAAGCGGTAAATACGGCGGTGTTTATTTTAAATAGAACGGGTTCAAGTCCAGAAAATACAAAATCTCCGTTTGAGTTATGGCATTCTAAGAAGGTGGATATGGATATATTCAGAGTCTTTGGATCAAGAGTAGCGGCACACATACCTAAGGAGAAAAGACTGAAACTAGACGCAAAGAGCAAAGAGGGAATCTTCATAGGTTACAGCGAGAATACAAAAGGGTATAGAGTTTTCTTTTCTCAAAATAAGAAGGTCGAGGTTTTGAAAGATATAATATTTCTACCGGAAAAAAGTAAACCATCAAAGAAAACGAAAAATGTCCTGACTGAAGAAGAAGAGGAAGCTGAAAAAAAGAATATCGAAATAAGAAGCGAAGATGAACTACATGAAGATGAAGGTTCAAGAGCAGACAACATAGTGGAAGATGGAGAAACAACAGTCGAAGACAGCTTCAACGACAACTACGAATCATGCAATGAAGATGAAGAATCAACGCAAGGGTATAACTTGAGAGACAGAAACAAATTAAGAAAGCCTTCAATATATGAAGATTTTGATTTGAGTTACGTGTCTGTAGCAGAGGAAGACGAACCTCAAACATACGATGAAGCAATGGCTAGCAGAGAAGCAAAACAGTGGAAAAGGGCGATAAAGGCTGAAATCGAAGCCTTAGAAGAAAACAATACTTGGATTGTGGTAGAGAAACCGAATAACTGTGAACTTATTGATTGTAAATGGGTGTTCAAGAAAAAGCGGAATGAGAAAGGAGACGTTGTAAAATATAAGGCCCGATTGGTAGCGAGAGGTTTTAAACAAAAGAATGTATTACCTTCGGAAGTATACAGTCCGGTCGCGAAATTAGCAACTGTTAGAGTCTTCTTAGCGATTTGTAATCACCTAAATGTATTTGTAGTTCAAATGGACGTCTGTAATGCTTTCTTACATGGGAAAATTGATAAGGACGTATATATATTGTTACCACAAGGTTTTAATTTATCAAATAATGAGGTAGGTAAACTGTTAAAGACATTATACGGGCTAAAGGGATCACCCAAAGGTTGGAATAATGAATTTCATGATGTAATGACTGAACTAAACTTTGTTAGGTCGGAATTTGATTACTGTCTATATATTAGAAACACGAAAGCAGGTACAATTTTTGTACTCATATACGTAGATGATGTATTGTTGGGTGGAACTGATAAACAAGGTATAATAGACGTTAAAGGCGTTTTAAATCGTCATTTCAAAATGAAAGATTTCGGAAATATCAGACATTTTCTGGGTATGGTTATTGAGCAGAACATTGAGAAGGGTGAAATTGTTTTAAATCAAACTAAGTATTTGGAAAATATTATCGCTAAATATAATATGACTAATTGTAACGCGGTATCAACACCTATGGAAGTAAATTTCAAACATGAAACCTTAAAGCGAGAAAAATCTGAATCCGTAGAGTTAGAACATCGATGTAGACAATTAATTGGCACTTTGATGTATGTAATGTTGTGTACTCGACCAGATTTGTGCAATTCTATTAGTATTCTAAGTAGATATCAGTCGTGCGCTAGTGAGAGTTTATAGCAAGCGTTAAAGAGGGTCCTAAGATATATCAAAGGAACTATAAATCTAAGTCTGTTTTTTAAACGTAATAATGCAGATAAAAATTGCATAGTGGGATATGTCGATTCAGATTGGGCTGGTGATAGTACGGATCGTCGATCAACTACAGGGTATATATTCAAAGTGTTTAATTGTTCAGTGTCCTGGACTAGTAAAAAGCAGGCTACAGTAGCCTTGTCATCAACTGAAGCCGAATATATGGCCATGAGTGTAGCAGCAAGTGAAGCATGTTGGCTTAGATTTTTGTTCCAAGATTTCATGATACTAGAACAGTTTGTATGCGTTAAATTATATGAAGACAATCAGACTGCTATTAGAGTAGGTAAAAATCCAGAATGTCATAAACGTCTCAAACACGTGGATATAAAATATCATTTTATTAGGGAAAAGATAAAAGAGAACGTAATACAGGTTACATATCTAAATACAAGCGATCAAATTGCGGATATCTTAACGAAACCATTAGGTAAGAGTCAGTTTATAAAATTAAGAGAACAGTTAGGTTTAAGTTGGACCGGTTAGCGGCATATCGTATTGTGAGCAAGCTTTTTAATTTGGTTTGTAATTTTTAACGTTTATAATGTTATAATCTGCCATTGAGAAGGGTGTGTTGGAAGGCAATGACAGATTATAGTCTAAGTCTTTAGTTTTTGTTTTGAAAGACGCGCCCGTTTGTCATGCGCGTCGTCCCGAGATGTCTCTCGCTTACCGCGCGCGACACGCGCAACGAGAGAGCGCTCGTTTTTTTTTATTACGTTTCTTTCCGTTCTGGCGAACTAACCGTTTTTGTATAAGAGGAAGAATAAAATACTTTTATAGTTCGCAAAAGCTTGTGTGGCTTATTCTGTACACTCCAATATATATTACAACAGAAAGAATTAGATAGACTCGTAGCGGCCGGAGTTTTAATACCAGTAGAGAATTCGGAGTGGGAAACCCCTGTAGTACCCGTAACGAAACCTGACGGGAGCCTTCGGGTGTGCGCGGATTACAAGGTCACAGTCAATCCCCAGATAATATCAAATGGACACCCCATTCCAAATCGAGACCACCTGATTAGTAACTTACAAGGGGGAAAATATTTCACAGAGATAGATCTCAGAGAAGCGTACACGCAGATTCCTCTCGGGGAAAACAGTAGGAAAATTCTAACACTTAGCACACACAAGGGGTTGCTTCAACCAACAAAAATGCCTTTTGGAGTAGCGTCTGCCCCGGGGTATTTTCAGCAAAATATGGAACAAGCTTTACGCAACATCGCGAACGTGAACATTTTCTTTGATAACATAGTCATTAAAGGCAAAACGATAGAAGAAAACATGCGCACAACCGAAGAAGTTTTTAAAATATTGCGAGACTGCGGTCTAAAAATAAAAAAAGAAAAATTCGTTTTTTTTTTTATTTTTTTTATTTATTTTATTTTTATTTTTATTTTTTCTCCTAGAAAAAAAAAACCGGTTCTTAGGCTTCGAAATCGATGAACAGGGAGTATATACATTAAAGGATAGAGTAGCAGCAATTAAAAAAATACCAGAGCCGAAAAACGTCAAAGAATTAAGGTCGTTTTTAGGTATGTTAAATCACTACGAAAAATTCATTAGAAATCGAGCGACGAAACTAAACCCACTGTACCAATGCTTACAGAAAGAAAGTTTTAAATGGTCAAAAAAATGTAAACAAGCGTTTGAAGCAGCTAAAAAGGCGTTGCTATCGGCAGACGTATTGGTAAATTATGATCCGCAAAAGCCGTTAATACTCACTTGCGACGCGTCAGACTGCGGAATATCCGCGATTCTCGCTCATAGAACGCCGGAGGGAGATAAACCCATAGCTTATGCTTCAAAAACTCTTTCAAAAAGCGAGGGTAATTATGCGATCATCGACAAAGAGGCTAGGGCAATTATTTTCGGGATAACTAAGTTTTACGATTATATCTATGGTACAGAATTCACACTAAGAACCGACCACCAACCACTGGTGCGCATATTCGGCCCTGAGAAGGGAATTCCAATAATGGCAGCGCGGCGGCTGCAGCGATATGCAACCTTCCTCAGTGCGTTTAAATATAAAATCGAGTATGTAAAATCGAGCGAAAACGTCGCAGACGGGCTCTCGCGTCTTCCGCTACCGGAAAAGAAAACAAAAGCGGCGAAGACAGAATTCACACATATAGATTACATAAATGAGGGCCCGGTCTGTATAGATTGGAAAAGTATCTCACGCGAGACTAGAAAAGATCAACTCTTGTCACAAATTGCGAGACACGTGCGAGAGGGGTGGCCAGCGGAAACGACAACAAAACAAGAACTGCGAGCGTTCGAAACACGGAAAGACGAGCTTACAATGGAGCAGGATTGTTTAATGTGGGGATACCGAGTGATAATCCCCAAGAAGTATCAGGAATTCATTTTAAAAGAATTACATTTAACTCACATGGGAATCGTCAAAATGAAATCCATTGCAAGGTCGTTTTTCTGGTGGCCTGGTATCGATGCGGATATAGAAAAGGAAGGGCGTGCGTGCCACGAGTGCGTTCAAGAAAGAGATAATCCTCCGGCGGTAACGTTAAACCCATGGACTTGGCCGACCCGACCATGGCAGCGCATACATACCGATCTTATCGGGCCGTTAAACGGACAGAACTTTCTTTTGATTATCGACGCGAATGTCGAAATGGCCAGAAGTATTCGAGATTAAATCAATTAGCTCAGGAAACCTAATAAAATATTTTCGGCAAGTCTTCTCAAGATTCGGTATTCCGAATCAGATTATAAGCGATAACGGCCGACAGTATACGAGCGAGGAATTCGCATTATTCGCGAAACGCTTCGCGATAAAACACACGTTCTCCCCAGTCAAACACCCCGCGACAAATGGGGCGGCAGAGAATTTTGTCAAGACCTTCAAAAAGAAATTCAAAATACTTTTGCGCGAGGGTTTCTCCACACAAGAAGCAATTGACATGTTCTTATTTGATTACAGATCAGTTAAGCATAGCACGACAGGGAGAAACACCAGCGAAACTCATGTTAGGAAGGGAGCTGAGAACGCGATTTGAAATTTTACGCCCAACAACGGAGGAGAAAGTCGTCGTCGAAAAAGATCGGCAAGTGCAAAATAAAAAAGGGAGGAGAGCGGTTGAATTTAATTGCGGTGAAAAAATCTGGGCAAGGAAATTTGGGAAAAATGATTTTCGCTGGTGTAAAGGGATAGTCCTAGAACGTCGGGGACCAGTCACGTACATAGTAGAATGGGAAGATGGGGGCGTAGACAAGCGTCATGTTGATCAGATTATGAAACGCGAGGAAAGGCTCAACGAGGAACCGGATCAGAGAAATGAGCAGCCAATATCGTTGAGGAGATCGCCGCGATTAGCAATAAGTACATTTACGAAAAAAAATAAAATAAAATAAAACTGTAAAGGTAGGGGGAGCGTTGGCAAGATTAAAGTAGCCCAAATTGTAAACGGGGAGGAGTTGTAGTATATGCCGTATTATACTCAGCGGATACCATACGTATATAAGAAAGATACACCTGTATTTGTAATACACACAACGAGCAGCCGTCAGTCGCGAGCTAGACAGCGAGCAGGACGCACGAAATAATATCACGTCTGTCTCAGAACGGTGGCTTTTACTTTACCTACACTCTAAAAATAATTCAATTTTTGTAATTTATATTGCATACATTTCAAAATCAAAGTTATTCAAATATAATCTATTGTTATAACAATATTGTTGTAATAAATAATTATTTATTATTTCTCCGTTACAAACAAGTAATGTTTAATTTTGTAAAAATCAATGTTTTAAAAACATTTTCTTATAAAGAATTTTACATTTTTATATTCTGTAAACATCTTGGAAACATTTTATCGAAGTAATATTGTAAACTATGATTATATCCAAAATTGGTAAAACTCCTGTTTACACAAGATGTATCCTAATAAGTAAAACGTACATCAGCAGTGAATAGGAGACACAAAAACAATGAAAAGAAATCACATAATCTTTTTGTTGACGGAAATATGTCAATTTTTAGGCGCTCGCCTAGGATACTTCGCGACGCGTAGGCAGTAATTACTTAAAAATTGACATATTTCCGTCAATAATCAAGATTTTGGAAAAATTCAAACGTCATTCTGTTCGTCGTGAAAAGAGGAACAAATTTTCTGTAGTTCATTTTTTTATAGGATGTATAGTTTGATCGCTAGGGCAATTTAAACAAATAGATTGTTAATAACTATTTACAGATTCTTGTTCTACGACCCAAAAAACATAAAAAAACATTAACTTAAGCCATCAACCTCGATAAAAATGCTCAATCGACCTGGCGAATGGACTACAGCGTGGTTACTTTTTTTTTTTTAATAGTGTCCATTCGTTCTCCATTCTGAAACTTACCAGTTTTGTAGAGAATTAACTAACGAACAAACTCGTATTTTTTTCAACATTTTACAGTGGTGGTAAGTTATAAAAAATCACCTTTTAAAAATTTAATTGTTTATAACAATTAATCAAAATTTTTCTTGTTAAAATTCAATTACACGAAATTGAAGCGACGTTCGAAGAGCTTCAAAATGAGCCCATGCCGAAGTCTGTAAGTAGCATAAAACCGGAGATATTGATATTTTAATGAGAGTGTTTGTCCAATTTTCAGCGATTTGGTGCAATTTTCGATCTTTAATAACTTTGAAAATACTGGTTTTAAAAATCTAAAAAAAATTGACGTTTGTTTTTTGGTTGCATAAAACATGTAGAAAATTCAGTGACAAAATCGGAGTCATGACCCAAAATTTTGTATTTATTTTGTCCCGCTTGACGTGTTTTTGCTCATATACATTTTTTTATGTAAACGTGTATTAATAACACCAAAACACACAAATAAAAAAATTTTTTTTTGTGTAAACCTGTAAATTATTATTAATAATTTTATCGACGTAAAAATTCAAGTTTTGCCACGTGATCATGAAACGCCACGCGATTGGCGTACGGGCTCGTGACGTCACGATGTTATATGGTCACGCCACGAAAACTGGATACGATGTGTTTATAGAATTACAGCTCTCCGAAACGATTTAAAATTATTAATAAATTTGATCATTTAGCCGAATTTCGGCGGAGTAATGTGTGAAAAAGGCTTCGTGAAACCAAATAATAATAATTGGCCGCAAATTGACATGTTTATGATGCTAGAGTTTCTCAGAAATGACAATCGTTTCAATGCTCTAGAAATACGTTGTGCCAAAGCTTCATCATAAGTAAAATAATTACCACAATTGAGAATTTAATTGACTATACTGGCAATAATTATAATCGTGGTAACGATTATAATCGTCGTGACAAATCGTCATCGAGTATCGACCAAGGATTCTGGTCATTCTAAAGTTGATGTAATTTTAGATGTTATAAGCATCTAAAATTAGATCAACTTTAGAATGACCAGAATCTTTGGTCAAAACTCGGTGATGATTTATCATGACGATTATAATCATTGCCAGTATAGTCAATTAAATTCTCAATTGTGGTTATTGATTGGCGAAGTTAATGTTACTTATTCGGTTAAAATAATTACATTTCAATTAATGTGTAACTGATCATTAAGGCCCCTAGATAGTTACGGAAAAATACAGCGGTCGTGTGGCACGACACCTACTGGAGAAAGCTTCGTAACTTGATACAGAGCGCCGCGATGTGGCCGCGGCCCGCGAGTCACTCGAAAGTTGGCTGGTGAGGGAAACGCACAAAAGAGAAAGCACGTACCTGTGCCTTCGGATACGTTCTTCCTCTTGTGTGCGTGTGCCCCACCAGTCGACTCTCGACTCTCTCGAGTGGCTCGCGGCGGAAAACAGTGGACAATTGTCTTGCGGAAAATCTCATTAGTAAAATAACTCATTAATCGTACTAAAAATTGTGTGTTATTGAGCTTCAGTTTGTTGGTTATGTTAATGTGCTGTCCATTGCTTCCAATAAAGTGCCATAAACCATTTTCCAGAACAGTGCTACGCCAACCGCATCAGCTGTCAATTTTTCATTGCACTGTTATTACACTTTCTATATTAGGACCAGCAAATTAATGAGCAGGTAAACATACAATATGCTTTCATCTTTCATTTGAGCGCTTATATTCAATCGTACGGTGACTCCTTCTTATTTGAGATCTTCCGTAAGAATTGTCCATATTTCATCTCTCAATTCAAAATGGCTGACCTGGGTATCCAGGGCCCTTAACAAATAACATTATTACGAGATTTTTATAACAATAAATTATTTAAAGGAACTGTCGTGTGAGCTACAAAGATGCAGCTGTAGGTTATGTCCAACTAAAACGTGAAGGAGATCTCTGCATTGTGAAACGTCGAGTATAGGCCTTTGCACAATGTCAGGCAACAGGCAATAGGAACAGGAAATAACCAAAAATACGTTAATTACAACGTAAAAAACTTGAATGTTATTATATGATTGATTGGCAACAGGCAAGCACAGAATTTTCAACGTGACGGAAACTCTATGTCTATTGCCAGTGTAACTGTTTATTCTGCACTTATACATGATTTCTGATTTCTATTCCCTATTTATATTGCCTGTTGCCTAGCATTGTGCAACCTTATGTCCTAAACATAAGGTTCGGAGCATGGTCTTCACAGCAAAAGAAGTTCGATTTGCTGTTTTTGAGGTTGTCTCTCTGAACAGCTTTAAACCACTTTTGACGAAGTTTCACGTCATGTGGCACTGTCGCGAACACTTTATTTGGTGTACTTTTAATTGTACTACCAGCCCATACAGCACAAAATATTTTCAAAAAATATGTCTAAATATTTCTATAAAAATATTGCAAAAAACATTTTAAAATGGTTTTGGGAATATTTTAAAATGATTTAAAAATATTTTGTGATAACGTTTGTAAAAATATTTTAAGAATCTTTTAGAAATATTTTTTAAAATGTTTTTATTTACCATCCAGATAATATTTTTTTTAAATATTTAAAATATATTTTTAAAATATTAATTAAAATCTACATATATATTGTTTTATAATCTTGTTTCAAAATATTTAAAAAATATTATTTTAAATTTTTTAAGTTCCCTCGCGGCGTGTTGCTTTCGCGCCGCGGTCGTTACCTCTGGCGCCGCCTAAGCAAAAGTTTTCTAAGTCTTCTCGCTGCGTATTGCTTTCGCGCCTCGGTCGTTACCTCCGGCGTCGTCCAAGCAAAAGTTTTCCAAGTTCCTTCGCGGCGTATTGCTTTTGCGTCGCGGTCGTTACTTCCGGCGCCGCCCGAGCATTTCTAAGTCCTCGCGGCGTGTTGCTTTCGTGCTGCAATCGTTACCTCCGATGCCGCCCGAGCAAAAATTTTCTAAATTCTCTCGTAGCGTGTGGCTTTCGCTGGAACGAATCGGTACAGCGTCCAAGTTCTGTCGGATTAAACTATAACATTTTTTTACAGCAAGAGCTATAATTTAGCAACCCATGTGCGAATGTCGGACTTCTGCCAGAGTTGTCTGCATGGCCCAGAAGTGGCACAATATTGGCTGCCAAGACTTGATGGGTGGTACTGCCCCAGTGCGGATAAACCGCTAGATCAGTATTGTGCCAGTCTCGATGGCCAGTACCCCCATCCAACCATATTCTGTTCCGAGGCCAGTCTCGTCTCAGTACTGACCGTGTATAAGGCCAGAAATGATATTGCTCTATGGCCAAGAGTCGGCTCAGTACTGGGCATGTATTGGGTCAACTTAGAAAATTTTCGCTCAGTACCGGAGGTAACAACCACGCGAAAGCAACACGCCGCGAGGGACTTAGCGTTTTGCTCGAGCGTCGCCGGAGGTAACAACCGCGCGAAAGCAACACGCCGCGAGGGGACTTAGCTTTTTGCTCGAGCGGCGCCGGAGGTAACGACCGCGGCACGGAAGCAACACGCCGCGAGGGGACTTTTCGCTAGAGCCGGAGGTAACGACAGCGTTCGTGCCTTTCGATTACAAGTACCCCGAATTATGGTGTCATTCGTCTCGCTTTGCGTCAACATGGCGTATCGTCAACCCCCGAGATCGGCTGCCGGATATCCCGTACGGTAATCGAATTTGCGTCGTCGTCGCTCTCAGCGCTCAAGTTCCGATGGTCTCGATATTTCGTCACCGGCGCCCGTAAGCGGCCGTGCGTAAGACCGTGCGTCGCCGACCGCTCGACCGGCCGGTTGGGTACTATAAGAAGTGCGGTGCGCTCGGCGAGCCGAGCGACACGAGCGATACGTATGGACGTACAAACGCGTTTCGCTTGGTCCGTACAAATGTGTAAAACGTTTGTGGAATATGGCTT
>JASTWP010001682.1:0-63065 GCA_030770255.1 Temnothorax ravouxi
GTCTTTAATCACAGGTTTTAAAAGTATTCTTATAAAATAAAAAAGTTTTGTTTAAATTTGTACATTCATATGAGATCGACAAGTAAAAACAAATTTCAATGGATGATACAAATAAATGTGAATGACCTATATTTATTTATTCATGTTTGTTCATATGTTCTTCCTATTTCTTTGTCTGGGCCTTTTTTTTGCGAATTAGAGTATGCAACCAAGTATTGACTGCTGCTGGACCACGATCTTTCAAAATAGTTTTGCGTATTTTGGACGCTATTTCGTTCAAAGATGGTAAAATATGTGTATTAATATTTTTTTCAAACAATGAAAAGGCAATTTTCTTTTTTTCTACAGTCCAACGTGGTCTTATTATTTTTTTACGAGGTTGAGCTGAAAATATGAATTGCATTCAAAATGTATTATTTTAATACCACACGTTATTGAAGAGTAATCTTAAAATTATAATGTTTGGAAAATAGAAAAGGATTAAATTAATACATTTATTTGTCAAAACTAGACAGGAGTTAATAAAATGTGACTCCTTCCGTAGTTACTGCGCTTTAAAAAAATTAACATTATTAAAATTAACATTATTTTATAATTTTTTATATTTTTATAAAAACTTGTATTTTTCTGTTTTTTTTTACTAGAAGTATAAAAGCAATTTGTTTCTTAAATATCGTAAATATTAGATAATGTAAATAATGCTAACTTACTAAATTGCATCTTTTTTTTATGTTTGTTTGATTTGGATAAAACGTCTCCTGAATATTTTCTTTTTTTTGCTTTTTTTCGTTTCAATATATTTTCGTTAGAAGTATCTGCGAATGGCAAAGAGATGTCATCCTCTGAGTCTTCATTTTCAAGTATCTCATTTTCGCTCTCTTCTTTGCTTATTTGTGTTATCTCATTTTTATTTGAATCAGTGGAGATACAACCTGCAAAAAATGAATGACAATAATTACATACCTACTTATATATATTCTTAAAATCGGACTATATTTAATTGTTAATAAAATACAAGTACAAAATACATTGCTAAATATTGTAATTATTTAAGAAAATATATTTATTCTGTTAATACATTACCCATTTCTTGAATGTCACTTGTTAGATTAGTTGTAGAAGTATCGGTAATATCTGTTATATTTTCTCTTGTTACAGAACTATTTGTAGTATTATGTGCAGATACATTTCCAGCTTTTTCTAAAATTTTGGACATGTCTAAAATATCAACTTTTGCAACAGGTTGTCTGTAAATCTGTTTGTGAATATCTTGGTGATGACTCATAAAATTAGCAACATGAGACACTTCAGTTTCAGTTAAATTAAGTGATAGGCATTTTGTGGCTATATGTTTACGTAAAATGGTGCCACGTAAAGTGCTGACATTTTCCGCTCCGCATGTAGCAGAATATTCACGCATTAACTTGCATGCTCTAACATATTTGAATCTTGTTTTGCTGCTACTTGGAATAGGTAAGGATTTTTAGAAGATACTCCTGCTATTTTTCGATATTTCAAAATTGTTTCTATCGACTCTACCATTTGTGGGTTTAATAAAACGGGTACGGTCCGATTTAATTTTCCACGAACCGTAAAGCGCACATATTTTTTAGCTATTTCTTTTTCTGGTGCTGGTAATTTTTTATAATCTCCATCTGCATCTGTCACTTTCGTTGAATTCTTATAATCATCTATCAAAGTTCTTTCTATTTCACCTGCTCGCCGCCGATTAAAAACTTGTATAGTAATTAATGTTGTTTCCAAGAGTGATCTCCAAGCATTAAGCAAAAATTGATTTTGTAATATTTTCATGTTAGATGTTCTCTGCTCTTCTAAATACTTGTTAAATTTTACTATATCTGATGCTAGCGGAAGTTCAACCTTTTTTTGTCTATTTCTTTTAGATAGCGTTTCTCCAACAGTTTTGTTTACAACATCGCCGTAATCTTCATGCAATATTTTTTGAAAATTTTCAACCAGTTTTTGCTTTTCATTGTCATGCTGCTTAATACATTCATTAATTAAAATTTTACACATTTTTTTCAGCATTGTTCCTATACTTAAAGCATTAAATGGCACATCATACATATCTGTTTCTTCATTATATTTGGCAATGACATTTACTGCTTTTACAGCAATATCATAATACTTTGGATCAAATAATATTTGTAGTTCTTGTATTTGTGGTTCAATTTGTTTTAATGCTTGTAAATATCGACCAAGAAGTCGTAACTGTGCTCGTATATAGTCATCTTGATGGTCTAATCTGTGTTTATGACAAAGATGATTGCCGAACAAAATTATAAGTAAATCATATCTTATTATATTACGAATATCGTCCTTTCTTATTATCGGAATTATTCTCGTTCTTAATTTGGTACAAGCTCGGTTATGGACTGATTTTGAAACACTTCGTGCAAGTTGCAGTATGTGTCGAGATGTATCTTTCTTTTTGCTGCAGAAACGAAAATGATGTCTAAGATTGGTCCTTGCATAGTGTCCTCCACATTTAGGGCACGGTAAGAAATTAGATCCATTCTGCTTTGCTCTATTGTTAGGCCTTCTTGTAACAATCATAAAGCCATTATTTATATCTGAATGTGTATTAAACTTATAATTTCCTTTCTTTCTGCAATGACCTATCATTGTTCTTCTTTCATAAGAACCTTTGGGCAGTAACAAAAACTTTGCTACTTCTTCTTCATTGCTATGTTTTAATTCTAAATGGCGAGCAATTTTGGTTTGCATTTTGTTACAATACATACAAAAATTAAACTTTTTGTCTCCTTTTGGCCCTCGAGACATTTCTACAAATAAATCATCATCTTTGCAATAATTGATTCTCTGCCTTGTAACAAAATCACCTTTTAATGATCTTTTCGATTGAGTTTTGGATAATTCATACGTTGATTCATTTAAACAGTTTGATGCAGATTTATTTAGCGAGGAAGAATTATTTTCTGATTTATCAAACTGTTCATCATTTTCACTAATATCATTCGATTCTTCACTCTGAATAGACGGCACAAAATCGGAATCATCGTCATCTTCCATATCATTATCATTAGTCTCATTTTCGTCGCAACCTAAATAGAGAAATAGTATTATATTGTATTCTTGTGTGAACAGTGACACAATCCATATATGATATTCTCAGGATTCATGTGTCACTCTTCTCACAAGGATATAATATGAATTATATACATATATATTATATTTATATGTAAATACATAATATGGAGACATACATCGGATATAATACGCAATTATCAGAATAGAAAAATAAATTTTTATATTAGTTTCTATATTAAATATACACTCGTACAAAAAAAATAGGGAACACTTCATGAACTCTAAAAATTAGGCTATTTTCAAACTGCTGTAAGTCGGCGAAAAATTATCGTTAAAAAATCTAAAAAAGCATTTTGAAGCTTGAAGTTTCAACTTTAACGCACTTTCGGTGGATTTTTAAATTTTTTTTATTTTTTTGTTGTACGCCTTAAAAAAAACACATTGTTTTGTTCCTTAAAATTAACTTATGTTTGACTACTTGAAACTCAATTAAAAAATTTTTTTTCAAAAAATTCAATTAACGTTTCATAAACTACATAATTTTACCTACAAAATGCTTTTTTTTTTATTTTTCTACGATTTTTTTTGACCGATTTACACGACTTTGAAGCAAACCCTGTATTTTTTAGAAAAAATGACGTAACTCGATGAAAAATCATCGTAGAACAAACAAAAAAAAAGCATTTTAAAGTTCAAAATGTCAGCTTTAACGTGGTATCGGTGACTGTAAAAAATTTTTTTGTCTTTCTTGTTTGGTGCTAAAATTAAAAATGTTGATTTATTCCTTAAAATTACACATTTTTAACACTGCAGTTTGATAAAAAAAATTTTTTCACAAAATTCAATACAAAACACAAACTGTAACATTTTACCTACAAAATGCTTTTTTAAAAATCTTCCTACGATTTTTTTTTACCAATTTACACAATGTTGAAGTTAACCCTTTTTTTCTTAAAAAATGACATTTACCGCCGACATTAACATTAACCAATGTGCACCACGTGGAGGTTGTCGGTCGGATTTTGCACATCGTGTGTGTGTGTGTGTGTGTGTGTGTTTTACAGCAGAGATAAGGACTCCGCAGCTCGTCATTTCTGCAGTATTTAAATGACTCCAAACCCTCTCTGCTGTGTGTGTGTGTGTGTGTACGTGCGCGCGCGTGCCTTTAAAATTGTGTATTACCTCCTCTCTGATTAATTACTGCTTGCAATCGCTCTCGCATGTTTATGCATCTTTCAATTGCGCTTTGTGGAATTTCGCGCCAAATTTGCCTAAGCGCTTCTCTCAATTGGTTTAGATTATACGGCTGCTCCTCGCGACGCCTTAATCGTCGTCCTATTTCGTCCCAAATGTGTTCAATCTGAACCAATTGGGAGAAGCGCTTAGGCAAATTTGGCGCGAAATTCCACAAAGCGCAATTGAAAGATGCATAAACATGCGGGAGCGATTACAAGCAGTAATTAATCAGAGAGGAGGTAATACACAATTTTAAAGGCACGCGCGCGCACGTACACACACACACACACAGCAGAGAGGGTTTGGAGTCATTTAAATACTGCAGAAATGACGAGCTGCGGAGTCCTTATCTCTGCTGTAACACACACACACACACACACACACACACACACACACACACACACACACACACACACGATGTGCAAAATCCGACCGACAACCTCCACGTGGTGCACATTGGTTAATGCTAATGTCGGCGGTAAATGTCATTTTTCAAGAAAAAAAGGGTTAACTTCAACATTGTGTAAATCAGTCAAAAAGAATCGTAGGAAGATTTTAAAAAAAGCATTTTGTAGGTAAAATGTTACAGTTTGTGTTATTTGTATTGAATTTTGTGAAAAAATTTTTTTTATCAAACTGCAGAGTGTTAAAAATGTGTAATTTTAAGGAATAAATCAACATTTTTAATTTTAGCACCAAACAAGAAAGACAGAAAAATTTTTTACAGTCACCGATACCACGTTAAAGCTGACATTTTGAACTTTAAAATGCTTTTTTTTGTTTGTTCTACGATGTTTTTTCATCGAGTTACGTCATTTTTTCTAAAAAATACAGGGTTTGCTTCAAAGTCGTGTAAATCGGTCAAAAAAAATTGTAGGAAAATAAAAAAAAAGCATTTTGTAGGTAAAATTATGTAGTTTATGAAACGTTAATTGAATTTTTTGAAAAAAATTTTTTAATTGAGTTTCAAGTAGTCAAACATAAGTTAATTTTAAAAAACAAAACAATGTGTTCTTTTTTAAGGCGTACAACAAAGAAAATAAAAAAATTTTTAAAATCCACCGAAAGTGCGTTAAAGTTGAAACTTCAAGCTTCAAAATGCTTTTTTAGATTTTTTTTACGATAATTTTTCGCCGACTTACAGCAGTTTGAAAATAGCCTAATTTTTGGAGTTCATGAAGTGTTCCCTATTTTTTTGTACGAGTGTATAAATATATAAAGTGATTGAAAATATAATCTAAATATTTTATTTTATTACTACAATATCATAGAATTCAAAACGTATATTTTAATGTTCTATTTACTCAGAATTATTCTATATAACAATATTAATATTATGTAATGTTTCATAAAAATAAAATGCATTCTTATATTTATACAAGTATATGTTCGCGGAAATCAATTTTTAAATAATATAGAGTAAATTTGGGTGAGATAGCCTTAGAGGAGAGATGGTGTATTCATGTTCATTTGATACTAGATGGCGAACTAGATTGAGAAAACATGGATGAGCCATCTCTCCTCTATGTCCATCTCACTTAAGATTACCCTAATATATAAAAGCATTAATATACTCTCTTTCTTTGATTCCAAAAATGTCTGTTATAAATTTTTACAACAAAATTTATTATTCTTACGTGTTATAACTGAAATATCATTTGTGACAGATACGACAGATGGTTTTGTTGATGTTGTTGCTAATGTACTTGAAAAAATAGACTCTTCCTTAATCGGCGAATTTGTTGAATCTATAATAGAAGAGTCAAGACTTCTTTCTAAAACAGATGTATCCGGCAAGTCATTGTTTAATAAATTCAAATTATCTTTCAAAATAGTCATGTTAATTTTGCATATTTCATTTTTAATTATTTTGGGGATTTTTTTTTGTCTTTGTTCGGTGTCATTAATTTGAGCAGTATATATTTTATTCTTGTTTATGTCAGTATCGATCTTAGAATTTAATAATGGATCTGATTGTAACGTTTTAGCTTCTAGAACACAATTCTGAATATTATTGTGACCTGACATATCAGGTGATGTGTCACTTTTTTCTGTAATATAAATATGTTTATTATTAAACACAATTCGAAATTTCTTGCTATTTTGCATTATTTACAGAAACATACTAAAATGTATTTATTTAATTACTATAATATCCTTATACTTTCTTACCTAGAACGGCTAGACCAGAATTCAGTATGACATTAGCATTATTATTAGTATAATACTTTACAGGTGTGGCCACACTATTTTCCAAACATGAGTCCATATCATTGTTTATATTCAATATTCTTTCTGAAGAAGAATTTTGATGTGGCATATCAGGTGTAATGTTACATTTTTCTGTAATATAAATATGATATTTTGTTAAACATAATTAATTATTTCTTATTATTTTGCAACGTTTACACAGAAGCATTACTAGTAATATTAATTTACTTTATTACTATAATATTTTTTTTCATATACTTACTTACAATTAGTCTAATCTAGATAAAAATGTAATATGAAATAATAGTCCAGGCGATGGGGAGTTTTAGACGGAATTAAGTCGGAAAGTGTTAAAAAATGATAAAGCTTTGGATTTTTGTAACCCTGAAAACATACTAAATTTGCAACCTCAACATTTTTCCACCGGCGCCGTCATCTTAAAATAATGACCTCGAAAACCGGTTTTTTACAAATATCTTGTTTCCACTGAAATTTAGAGCAAAAGTATCTGATACAAAGTTGCAAAGCACAAAATTTCCTACAACTTTTGTTACAAACACTCTGTTCTCAGATGAATAGTTCACAAGTTATAGCAGAGAAAAGCAGAGAGCTTATTTACAATTTGTAAAAATGCTGGATTTTCCCTGGATTTGAGAGATTATTATCATTATTATATTATTATTATATCATTATATATGTAAATACGTATAATATATCATTAGTATATTATATTATGTATACATATATGTATACACACACATAGTACTTTTGGTCCATTTTAAATTAGTGCCATTTGTAGTAAATATTTTACAGAGGAACGAGCCTAAAAGAAATTAAAAGCTGAGTGTTTAAGCTTTAAAATGCTTTTTTAAACGTCGCTCTGCGATTATTTTTCACAAAAATACGTAATTAAATGACATAAATTTACCTAAGACCTAAAGTACTACGTATATATGTGTGTGTATGTATGTATGTATATATGTATACATAATATAATATACTAATGATATATTATACATATTTACATATATAATAACTAGCTGGTTACCCGGGCATCGCCCGGGAGTCGTTTTTCTTAAAACGACTTTATTTGTGTTTCAATATCCTTATTATGGACAAACATAAGGAGTCGGATTGATTTAAAGACGGTAGTTTAACTTTTTAACATGAATAACACATTTTAGGTGCTTAAGTTAAGCAGTCAGTCTCTCTCTCTCTCTCTCTCTCTCTCTCTCTCTCTCTCTCTCTCTCTCTCTCTCTCTCTCTCTCTCTCTCTCTCTCTCTCTCTCTCTCTCTCTCTCTCTCTCTCTCTCTCTCTCTCTCTCTCTCTCTCTCTCTCTCTCTCTCTCTCTCTCTCTCTCTCTCTCTCTCCCTCTCCCTCTCTCTCTCCCCCTCTCTCTCTCCCTCTTCCTCCCTCTCTTTCTCTCTCTCCCTCTCTCTCTCTCCCTCCCTCCCTCTCTCTCTCTCCCTCTCTCTTTCTCCCTCCCTTCCTCTCTCTATCTCCCTCCCTCCCTCTCTCCCCGCCCCCCCTCTCTCTCTTTCTCTCTCTCTCTGTCTTTTTCTAACAGCAGGTTATTGCAAGAAAACCGCAATAACTTTTATATCACTCGCGATAGTCACGAAAGCCACGAATTAAAGTGACTGTTGACATATAATAAGATGTGAAATAAGCATCTTATCTATATCCTACATAAAAAAATAAATTGTTATCGAAAAATAATACACATTGTGGCAATTAAACCCATCCTCGAAAAATTAATAAAATTTTTGAACCGGTTTAAGGATGTTTTATAGGTACAGTCCCAACCAAAAGTATGCAGGAAATATTAAAAACTCTGATATTAATTCTCCAGGGATCCAAAGACAAAAAAATGTATATAAATAGTTACGGAACATCTAATAGAATGTAAAAAACGTAGATTTAGTGAATGTAAATAACTGTTACTACTATTTTTTTCAAAAAAAAGATTTCAAAAAAAAATTGTAAATTGTTTTAAATTTTGTTGCTATATTTTTGTTTGTTGATGACCTGCTTGTGTGTAAAATACTATTATATTGGTTACATTTTTTAATGTTTACACTTTTCTCTGTAAAACCCTTTGTAAAACGGATTTTCAAGAATTGATAACTTTTTATCTAAATTGTGAATCGATTTGAAATTTGGCCCTGAACTTTGAAAGAGTATACAGAATATGATATTAAATTTTCATCAACTTCGTTACATTTTGCCTAACTATATAAAACATCCTTAAAAAGATTATAATAAAAATTAAAGTATTTTAAATCGACCGTGACTGGCAATATATAACGTTTTTCCGATATGAACATTGAAAAACTGTGAGCCAAATAACAATGTAAGATGGAACACCGATTCTCAGTCAAAGGTGTATATTCAACAGAATAAGAAACATTTGTTATTTCGCGTAAAATTAAAAAAATTATCTGTTTCCAGAAAATTGGTAACGAAAAACTACACACTCTATAGCACTCCTCGGAAAATTCTACCCCTATTTCATATACTTGTGGTAAAAATTCGGTCCAATAGTTTTTAAGTTAAAAACGTTCAAACATACACCATCCGTAAGAATTAAAAAAATTACAAAAATCGATTTTCAGAAAATAGATAACAAAAAATTATACACTTTATAGCACTCTCTGGAAAATTCTACCCCTATTTTATATGGTTTTAATACAAATTCAGTCCAATAGTTTTTAAGTTAAAAACGTTTAAACATACACCACCCTTAAGAATTTAAAAAATTTAAAAAATCGGTTTCCAGAAAATAGATAACGAATAATTTTTACCACAAGTATATAAAATAGGGGTAGAATTTTCCGGAGAATGCTATAGAGTGTGTAGTTTTTCGTTATCTGTTTTCTGGAAACCGATTTTTTTAATTTTTTAAATTCTTACGGGTGGTGTATGTTTGAACGTTTTTAACTTAAAAACTATTGGAGCGAATTTGTATTAAAACCATATAAAATAGGGGTAGAATTTTCCGGGGAGTGCTATAGGGTGTATAGTTTTTCGTTATCTATTTTTTGAAAACCGATTTTTTTAATTTTTTTAATATTTAAAAAATAAAAAATTTAAAAAATCGGTTTCCAGAAAATCGGTAACGAAAAACTACACACCCTATAGCACATTCTGGAAAATTCTACTATTTCATATACTTGTGGTAAAAATTCGGTCCAATAGTTTTTAAGTTGTTAACGTTCAAACATACACCACCCGTAAGGATTTTATATAATAGTATAGATATAATAATAATATAATAACAATAATAATCTCTCAAATCCAGGGAAAATCCAGCATTTTTACAAATTGCAAAGAAGCTCTCCACTTTCCTCTACTATAATTCGTAAACTATTTATCTAAGAAAAAAGTGTTTGGAACAAAAGTTGTAGGAAATTTTGTGCTTTGCAACTTTGTGATGATACTTTTGCTCTAAAGTTCAGTGGAAACGAGATATTTGCAAAAAAACTACTTTTTGAGGTCATTATTTTAAGATAGCGGCGCCGGCGGAAAAATGTCAAGATTGCAAATTTATTATGTTTTTAGGGTCACAAAAATTTACAGCTTTATCAACTTTTAACATTTCCCGACTTAATTCCATGTAGACCTTTTTTTTCCCGTTGCCTAGACTATAATGTTTTTTAACTTACTGGTTAAAAAAACGTTAATGTTATACTGCATTCTTATCTGGATTAAATTTTTTAGTGTAATTCTTGTAGTGTAATTCTTTACAGATTAGTGTAATTCTTTACAAATTCTAATTAGTGTAATTACAGATATATTTCTATCCCATTATCTCAGAATCTAATTTTATATCATGGTTAATATTGTATCATTTCTATGAAGTCAAATTCTAATGAAAATGACATTATTAATTAAATACATCCTGGATTGATACAGTTTATTAGTAAGTCTTATTTTCATTGTTGCTCAACCAAGGAAAATGTATTCATTTGTAATAACTTAATAACTTAATAATTTCTTTTATTCCCAATTTTTTAATTTTAAATAGGATATTTATTATTAAGCTAAAAGTATTTATATTTATTAAATATTTTATATTATAATTCTCGTTGTATACATTTTATAATAATATAAGCATAATTTGTTTTGTAAAAATTAGTAAGAATAAATAATTCTAGAATAAAAAATCAAAACAAACAAAATATATTTACTAATACCAGTAAAATTTATATTAATGCTCAAGTTAAACAGATTATGAAGTAAGTTTTGTCTGAAATACTTATATCATAATGTAGAATATAGGTATCCTTTACAAACAGTAAAATATCTTATAATATAAAGCCAAAAATGTTAAAAAATGTTTTAATGTTATAAAAGATTTAGCCAAATAATATTATTCCCAATAAAAACGATTAAAAACAATATTTTTAAATAAATGTAATTAAAAATTTGTCCTTTAAATGTATATGCAGTAAATATTAAATATAAAAAGTAATTAAATAATTACTCTAGATGTACTTTATATTTGTATTCAGTTTACTACATTTATTATAAAAACATTTTTGCAATCTGCTTTCACAAAATAGATAGGATTCATAATCTTAGTAATTTTTTGATTTATTAATTATTTTACCTTTTTTGTTATTTTAATACTATTTTTTATTAAAATTTATATAAAACAAGTATTAATTTTTTCCACTTAAAAATGTTTGCAAAAATTATTTGTTTTAAAATACTAGAATCCCTCTAATCAGAGTCTAGCCATATGGTAGTAACATTTCTTGGCAAAAGCAAGTAAAACAGAAAGAGAAAGAAATGGAAAAGAGATAAAGAAAGAGATAGAAAGAAAGAAAAAGCATGAATTTATATCCTTCTCTCTCGCACAATTTTGCCAGAACTGCAAGTTGGCTAGACTAGAGGAACTTTATAAAATACGTACCTGAGGATGTACATACTGATTTTTTATTTTTCTTAGGTGCAAATTCTACTTCTTTTTTTAATAAAATCTTTGGTGATTCTACAATTAATTTTTGTTGTATATCTATCAATACATTCTTATTGTCTGAAAATAATTGAAAATTTTATAATAATTGTAATTTATGTACTATCTTAATATATAATGGAAATATAATTATAATTATCATAAACCTATAATTATACCTATAAATATATATAAATAAATGTTAACCCTAGAACACCACACTGCATTTACCTTTTGGGTGTAACCATACGTCTACTAAACGGCAGATAAGGCTACGTAGCATGGGGAATCTTAGAGAGAGAACAAAAGTTTATTTCAAATATGAAGAATAAAGCAAAGAACCGTAACAGGATGTTTGTATTAAAGTATTTTATTTTTTATAAATAATATTTTTCAACCATAGTAAACTGCGAGCCGACAAATCGTCAGATTTAAAACACAATTTTGGTTGACGTAGTAAATCTCTTCCCACCCCTCTAATTAAATCGTTTCGATGATACTAAGCATCTAAATACTGTAAAGAAATTATTGCGAAAAATATTATCTTAGCCAGGATTCAAACCTAGAACTTCCCTTTATTCCATGAAGAGTGTCGTATCAATTCAACTACTGAGGCATGTGTAGTAATATTTATCGCAATAATCTGTTATTAAATTAAAAAACACGTATTATTTCGCCCACGTAAATCAATAATTTTTAAAAGGTTTATATGAATAAAATTCTCAAGTTTATTTATTTTATCACTTCAATTTTCTAATCGAATTTCATTATATTGTAGAAACAACAAGCATTTTTAAAATAAACATGGGTATGCTACATCCAGTGTGGCGTTCTAAGGTTAAGCATTATACTGAAATATTAATGTATAATCTGACATGTGTTAAATTATTATATGTAATATATGTAAATAATAAAATAAATATCAGGCATACCTGAACTGCAAAGAAGTGTGACAGCACATTTTTTTGCTTTACTTAATTTAATGTAACATCTTTTACTATGTTTATTTTTTATGTTACAAGTTTCAATTAACTTTATAACTTTCTTGTCTTCTTTTCCGTTTTTAACTTCCACTAGAGAAAACATCCTGAACGTATTCCATATAAACCAACAAAGGTTAAAAGACGTTAGTATGCCATGTGGGAATCGCGCAAAAATTGGGCAATCAATTGTTTAAATTTCCTCGATCTCAAACACTTAGTGTTCCTAAATACATCTAATAATGATCGCGTTCAGCAGACCAAGTCGCTCAGTAGCAATCGAACGTGATTGGTTCTTACTTTTAGAACCAACTAATCAACAAAGAGTGTTGATAAGACGAACTCAACAATTGTGCAACAGTTGTCTGCTGAACGCGCCTATTAAACTATATTAGTGCCGGTATTCATAACCCAATCATAGGCCTAGTTTACATCGATCACTTGATATGCGTATTAAATATTAAATAACTAGTAAATTAGTTTGATTATTGGCTGATTAGTTCAAATATACTATTTGATACGCGTATCAAGAGATCGGTGTAAACTAGGCCATATATTCAAAGGGCCTAAGCAGAATGGCTGTTTTATAACCTTAAGGCAGTGTTTTATGCAAAACGTTTGCCAAACATTACAGCCAATCACAGTCAAGAACTTAAGACATAACGCAAGCGGTAGTTTGCGAATAGCGAGTCCAAACTGCTGATTTCCTTACTGCTTACGTTTTACTGCTTAAGTTTTTTTATGTGCTCGGGCTTTTATGCTAAGACTCTATAGACGCGGAAACGCCGTGCGGTAAAGTGCGTTGACCAATCAGAAGGCTGCCGCAAGTCGCTTGCGGCAAAATCAAAATTTGTGATTGATCAACGCACTCTGCCGCATGGAGTTTCAGCGCCTATGGAGTCTTAGCATTAGGTTTTCGCACACGAATTGCCATAAACGTAAAACGTAAAGGTAAGCTGAAGAACCAATCAGAATGTTGTTTTAGCTTTATGTATTCCAGAAGACGATAGAATGATACAGTTGGCCGTAAGTAGAAGTAAGCAGGATTTCAACCGGTTGAAATCCTGCTTACTTCTGCTTACGACAAATTGTATCATTATTCTATTGTCTTCTAGAATGTTTTATGTTTATGGTTATGGCAATTCGTGTACGAAAGTCTTGAATGGAGTCTTAAGACACTTAAGACCAAACTTTAATCGATTGTGAATTTAAGATCCGACTATCAATATCGTCCTAGATATTCGATATTTTGCCACAAAACCTGAAAAAAATGTTAAAAATTTCGTAGTTATAAAGGCAGTACAATATTTATATTTATATGCTTGTGCCCAAGAAACAAACGTTAGGTCATAAAATAGTATCAATTTTTGCTTAATCATATATATTCAATGGGTTTAACGTACTTTTTAATAGGAATGCAATATGGCAATGTGAATTTACGGTATTCCGCAAATATTAACCCACAAGTGAATAATTATACATTATTTACAAAAATTTGTTTATGCGCTGGGAACTAACGTTAGGCCACATGATAGCAATTTTTTTATTCTTTAAAAACTAAACAAATTTAAATAAACTCATAAACACTTAAAAACACCATCAAGCTATGTTATTTTAGGTTGTAGCACAAAATTATGTAGTGTATGGAAAAAATGAATATAAAAAGAATGTAACACATATGTATAATATAAAGTCTAAAAGTCATTCAAATCGTAAATGGTTTTCAGCATATATTTATCCGTACACCGAAATTGATTATTAACAGTTACTTGGAAAAGACTTATTAGAATGAATAATATCCAAACGCGTTGTTTAGTTTAATGATTAAATTTTCATTTTAAAAAATTTGTTTGTGTCCTGGAAGCTATCGTTAAGCTATAAAATGTTCATATTTGCTTATTTACGTATATTCAACGGGTTTATACTTTTTCACATTGGAGGATACGGTAAGAATATGTGAGTTTAATGTATTTCGCAGACATTAACATGCAAGTGAACAATTTCATATTATTTATTTTGTTTGTGTCTTGGAAGCTACCGTTGGGCTATAAAATGTACATATTAATTTCTGTTTACGTATATTCAACGGGTTTAATATACTTTTTTACATTGAAGGACACAGTAAAAAAATGTAAGTTCAAGGAGGTATTCCGCAGACATTAACCCGCAAGTGAATAATTTCACATTATTTATGAAAAATTTTTATGTCCTGGAAACTAACGTTAGGCCATAATTTATTACATGTCAGTTTTTGGTTATTTACGTATATTCAGCGCGTTTAATATACATTTTAACGTCTGAGAACGTGGTAAAAAAATGAGTTTACGGTATTCCACACACGTCAACCCGCAAGTAAATAATTTCGCATTTACAAAAATGTGCCCCGAAATTTGAGGTTATGTCATAGAACTGTACATATCAATTTTTGATAATCCGTACATTCAAGGGGTTTAAAGTACTTTTTAACATTTGAAAACGCGATATGGAAACATAAGTTTACGTTATTTCGTAAGCATTATCCCGCAAATCAATAATTTTACATGATTTGCGAAAAATTGTTCGTGTCCTGGAAACTAACATCAAGCCGTAAAGTGATATATAGCAGTTTTTGCTTATTTATGTACATTCAATAATGAATTCAACATACTTCTTAACATTTGCAAACGGGGTAAGACGTACAATATGAGTTTTCGGTATTCCACAAACATTAAAGCCCCTTGCACAATAGGCAATAGAAATAGCGATAGCGACAGCGACAAGGTTGCCGACAAAGCTTTTCCTTTGTCGGCAACCTTGTCGCTGTCGCTATCGCTATCGCTATTGCCTATTCTGCAAGGGGCTTAACTCGCAATTTATAACGTATAATTTTACATTATTTATGAAAATTTGTTTATGGCCTGGAAACTAACGTTAGGCTAATGATATGGCAACTTCCTTACTTTCTAACAACTTAACAAGTTTATTAAACTCATAAACACTTAAAAATACCGTCAAGCTATGTTATCGTAAATTATAGCACAAAATCATGTAGTGCATGTCGTTGGAAAAAATGATTAGAAGAGGAACGTAATTTCTATGTATGAAGTCTAAATGTCATTCAACAAAATCGTAAACGGTTATCAGTATATTTATCCATACATCATAAAATTGATTGGCAGTTACTTGGAAAAGACTTAGAACGAATAATACCAAAAACGCGTTGTTCAGTTAAATGATTAAATTCTTGTTTTAAAAAATTTGTTTATGTCCTGGAAGCTACCGTTGGGCTATAAAATGTACATATTTGCTCATTTACGTATATTCAACGGGTTTAGTATACTTTTTTACATTGGAAAACACGGTAAGGAAATGTGAGTTTAAGGCATTCTGCAGACATTAACCCGCAAGTGAATAATTTCACATTATTTATGAAAAATTTTTATGTCCTGGAAACTAACGTTAGGCCATAATTTATTACATGTCAGTTTTTGCTTATTTACGTATATTCAGCGCGTTTAATATACATTTTAACGTTTGAGAACGTGGTAAGAGAATGTGAGTGTACGGTATTCCACACACGTCAACCCGATTCCGCAGACGTTAACCCGCAAGTGAATAATTTCACATTATTTATGAAAAATTTTTATGCCCTGGAAACTAACGTCAGGCCATAATTTATTACATGTCAGTTTTTGCTTATTTACGTATATTCAGCGCGTTTAATATACATTTTAACGTCTGAGAACGTGGTAAAAGAATGTGAGTTTACGGTATTTCACACACGTCAACCCGCAAGTGAATAATTTCGCATTTACAAAAATGTGCTTGTACCCCGGAGGTTATGTCATACAACTGTACAAATCAATTTTTGTAATTTCCGTATATTCAAGGGATTTAAGATACTTCTTGACACTTAAGAACGTGGTATGGAAACATAAGGTACGGTATTTTGTAAACATTATCCCGCAAGTCAGTAATTTTACGTTATAACCAAAAATTGTTCGTGTCTTGGAAACTAACGCACCATAAAATGGTGCATGTCTTGGAATCTACCATAAAGTATATATAACATGTCTTGGAATCTACCATAAAGTATATATTTTTTCCAAACCAGTCCTGGAAACATTACTGTAACATTATTGTCCTGGAATATACCATTACGAAAGTGTCCTGGAAAACATTATTTTTCAATATCTCAAAAAATAATTGGTTGATTTAATTTTCCTTTGTAGAATAGAACCAGGGTGTTAGGGCGCATTGAGAAATATTAAAAAAATAAAATGTCCCGGAACCGACCATTTGACAAAGATATATATATATATATATATTTATAAATTGCCGTTTTTGAGGACATTGAAAAACTGAATGATTTCTCTGCATACCTGAAAGCAGCATCGTTTTCTAATGTATACATTGCAGTTTGTTTTTTTATTATGTTGCTTTTTATTTGATATATAACAAATTGTTGCTTTCGAGGACATTACAAATGTATATACAAATAATATATATGTATAATAGTGTTTTTGAGGACACTAAATATGTGTCCTCAAAAACACTGTTATATAACAATTTGTATATATATTTGTAAAGTCCGCGAATGAGACAATTCATTATATATGTGTTTTTGAGGACACTGAACATGTGTCCCCAAAAACACTGTTATATGCAATTATTTGTATATACATTTGTAAAGACCTCGAAAGCAACAGAACATATTGAATATATTAAAACAATTCGTTCTTGTCGGATACAATGCTATATATTAATACGATATTAATACGATAATATAATAATACGATATCAAAGCTATATAAGATAATAAATATTAAATAAATTAATTAATAAATTTAAAAAATACAATAATATATTTTATTATCTAACGGTATTATCCTGGTTACAGTAGAATTTCTGTTGATTTGTTTCTAACTTTTACTATATATAGCGTCTTATCATCACGTCCGTACGTAAGTTTAACCTTCTAATTGAGTGAAATTGTGTTAAAATAATCACTTTTGTTTTCGTTTCTTATGCTCTGCAAAACCTGCATTTATGTTTGAGAAATTGCATTGTACGAAAATAGCGGCCATGACCAGTGCTAGGTGCTTTTCTATTTACTGGGTCTACATATAGATTTGTGGAAGCATCGCTAATAGGACAATCAAATAGATTTAATCGTTACATTACATTTATTTACTGAATATCATTGCTACAATGGTGCATAAAGAACAAAATGATTCGTGATGTGTTTTTATATTTTTAGGTCAACACTGATAGCGATATAAAATGTAAATAAAAGTTGAAGCTGATTAAATGGCGTGTAATGTAATAAAATGACGCAAGTAACGGAATATATTTGTTCCCTGTGCAATGACCCTTGTACAATGCTAAGCTCTTGCCTGAGACAATAAGAACAGGGAAACCTTAAACATATTGTGTAGACATAGCTAATTTGTATTACATGTATTAAATAATATGGAATATGGTAACATATGATGCAAAATGCATGTACATACACTATAAAAGTCATCATACCTAAACTGTATTAAAATCGTGTATACTGAATACATAAGGAGCTTTCCAGCAAGTGACACAAGTCGGCATAAGTCGGTTTGTTACTCATTGCCAAAAAAGAAAAATAGAACGGCATTTGCGTCGACTTGTGTCGCTTGCTGGAAAGCTCTCATGCTATCTAATCTAAGAATATGCTTACAATAAGTTACCATTAAACGGGTTAAATAAAATATGCAGTTATAATCAACGACATAAGATGTCGTATAAACATTAGTTAAATCCGGTTTTATAACACTAGTTGTTATTACTATATACTCGTTGACGAAGAGATGTAGACTTATAAATCTGGTTTTAAAAAAATGTGTAAACACTAAGCGAGAAGTCTGTACTCCTGTGCTTTAGTCTAAAATGAAATATGTATGTTAGATTGAAACATTGAAAAAAGTACATAAAACATAAGTAATTTTCTACATTTACTTAGCAATTCTGTGGACATGCATTTTGTATCATATTGTCATATGTTCTATAATATTTAATACATGTAATACGAAATAGCTTTGTCTACACAATATATACTTACACAAGGGGTATATATTCCATAATGCGTTACTTGCGTTACTATTATATTACACGCCATTTAACCAAGTTCAAACTTTATTAACATTTCATACAGCAATCAGTAAAAACCTGAAAAGACAGACACTACAAAGCATTTTGTTCCGTTAAACAACATTGTAACAGAGTTCAGTGATTAAATGTAAGTATTAACTTATCTTATCTGATAATCCTATTAATAAGACTGTTTCCAAAAATTCAGCGATGTAAACAGAATACGTGTCTCGTCGTACAGCTTCTGTCGCTATTTCCGTACAACACAATTTCTAGAACACAATTACAACATTCACGTAGCATAAACAACGAAAATGAATAATTATTTCAACATAATTTCAGTTAATTAGTAAAGCTAAACATACAAACGGACAAATTTATAATTTAATATCACACGTCGTACGTCTGTACGCGCATAACACGAAATATAGGCAAATTTGATGCGATTTTGGTGCATACGGAAATGTAATGACAGTACTGACAGTTTTTATCATATGAACATAAGTTACTTGTGGCCGGTATTCATAGTCAGATCTTATATATAAGATCGTCTTAAAGCTTATCTTTAGATACTCCGTAGCCAACGAGTCGTTCAGTATCAAAAGATAAACTTAAGACAATCTTAAATACTATGGATACCGGCCTGTTTGTAGTCACAGTACAGAAATAATAAATTTATTGAATTATAAAGTGAAATTATGTTGAAAAAGCCGTTTGTGTTTGTGTAGGAACCACAGACCACAGCAACCTCAGTCAATCAGGCAAGCTTCCGAGATTACTCGGCGCTGTCATTGGCCTGGTAAATTTTCCTAATTGGTTGAAGTTGCTGTGGTACTTACAAAAGCTACGCTCAAAAACGCCGTTATTAAGAGCCTATCCAAGTCTTATTCCTAAGCTGCTTAATACATATGCATAGAAAAATTAACCAATCAATGCCTATTTTTATCAATGTAAATTAACATTAATCTTGGTTTAATTTACCTTCTATCTCTTCCTAGTTCTAAGAATTAGAAAAAGAAAAAGAATAAATTAAACCAAGGTTAAAGTTAACCTACATGTGTAGAAATGGACATAAGGATGCCGGACATCTATGGGCCTAAGCAGAATGGCTGTCTTGGCAATGTTTTATGCCTTAAGTCTTTGTCTTATGTAACGCACAATACTGTACAGTATTGTGCGTTACATAAGACAAAGACTTAAGCGGGGAGCACACACTTCTGCACAACGCCTAATGCGTAAGCATCAGAAAACTGATTGGTCTATTTCCTTATGCACATGTGTATGGACCAATCAATTTTCTTATGCTTACGCATTATACGTTGTGCAGAAGTGTGTGCTCCCCGCTTTAAGGCATAAAACACTGCCGAGACAGCCATTCTGCTTAGGCTCTAATATAAAGCAGGGAACACAGACTTTTGCATAACGTATAATGCATAAACATAAGAAAATGGATTGGTCTATTTCCTTATGCACACGTATACCTATGGATTAATCAATTTTCTTATGCTTATGTATTATGCGTTATGCAAAAGTCTGTGCTCGCCGCTTTATGCCCGTATCAGACTACAGAAATTTGATCAATCAGAGCAAAGTTTACTAAACTTGAGGTCAGTTTTCTCTGTTCTGATTGATTAAATTTCAATCCAATCTCAATCCCAATCCGCAGTCTGATACGGGCTTTAAGGCCATCGCACACAAAATGCATAACGTAGCATAAACGTAGCATAAAGCTATATCCACACAAACTTGCATAAGCTCATAAACATAAGCATAAAAAAATTTGATTGGTCCATATGCATGTGCATAAGGAAATAGACTAATCCGTTTCTTTATGCATATGGTTATGCACCTATGCAAGTTTGTCTGGATAGACCTTAAAGGTGGAAGCACATAAAATTGCAGGAGCCATGAGCAGAATGCAGAAGCCATATGCGCATGCGCTATGGTGTCTGCATTCTGCCCATGGCTTCTGAATTTTCAATCTACATAAAAATACATAATGCATAGTTCATGTAGATTGGAAATTTAGAAGCAGATGGGCAAAATGCAGATACCATAGCCGCCTCAGCGCATGCGCGTATGGCTTCGGTATTCTGCTTATGGCTCCTGCAATTTTATGTGCTTCCACCTTAAAGATGGAAGCACATAAAATTACAGGAGCCATGAGCACGAATGCAGAAGCCATATGCGCATGCGCTATGGTGTCTGCATACTGCCTATGGCTTCTGAATTTTCAAGGCCATCGCACACAAAATTGCATAGGCTGCATAAGCATAGCATAAAACCGCTGGACCAATGAGCATCTTATGTAAATCAATATGGCGACTTTATGCTGGATGCTCATTGGTTTAGCGGTCTTATGCTACGCTTATGCAAAGCTATGCATTTTGTGTGCGATGGCCTTTAATCTACATACACTATGCTTATGTATTTTTATGTAGATTGAAAATTCAGAAGCCACAGGCAGTATGCAGACACCATAGCGCATGCGCATATAACTTCTGCATTCGTGCTCATGGCTCATGGCTCCTGCAATTTTATGTGCTTCCACCTTAAGACCGCTAAACCAATGAGTATTCAGCATAAAGTCGCCATATTAATTTACATAAGTTGCTCATTGGTCCAGCGGTCTTAGGGCCTTGGCACATAGAAAAACTTAAGCAGTAAAACTTAAGCAGTAAGAAATCAACGGTATGGATTCGCTACCGCTTAGGGCCGTGATTAAGTTCTTGACTGTGATTGGCTGATTTGCTTACTACTTGAGTTTTACTGCTTAAGTTTGTCTATGTGCCCGAGCCTTTATGCTATGCTTATGCAGCCTATGCAACTTCGTGTGCGATGGCCTTTAGAATGCCATATTGTTTACTAATTATGCATATTCTTTAGACCAGATGCGTGACTGGTATATTTTTCTGTGACTACGCAAAAGATCCGAATGACCATACAGACAAACTTGCAAGCTGCATAACCGTATGCATAGAGAAAATTATCCAATCGCATTTCTGTCATAAAGATGGATGTAAAATGCGATTGGATAATTTTCTCAATGCATACGGTTATGCAACTATGCAAGTTTATCTGAATGGGCCTTAATGCACCGTCTTGTATGTACATACAAGTATTTGCACACTCAGTTTTCTTACAATAACTTTATTCGGGGGAATAATACATAATTACGATTTTTATCATAAGTAAATTATATGCTATATACATGTATTAATTTATAATATTTTATTAATAGTATTAAATTTATGGACACAACTCGTACATATGTATTATTCCTTCGAATAAACTTATTGTAAGAAAACTTGGTGTGCAAAAATACTTTTTTGATCCTGTATATAAATATTTATGCGTACGAGTGATCTTAGGTCATAAATTCGTCCATACAGACGTTTAGCCATTCTAATTAAATAAAATTGTGTCAAAATAATCATCCGTTTTCGTTTCTTATGCTCTGCAAAACCAACATTTAAGCGGGGAGCACACACTTCTACACAACGCATAATGCGTAAGCATAAGAAAATTGATTGGTCTATTTTCTTATGCACATGTGTATGGACCAATCAATTTTCTTATGCTTACGCATTATGCGTTGTGCAGAAGTGTGTGCTTTCCGCTTTATGTTCGAGAAATTGCATTGTACGAAAATAGCGACATAAACGGTAGATACTTTTCTGTTTACAGGATCTACATAGATTGGAAACTGCTTCACTAATAAAACAATCAAATAGGCTTAATCGTTACATTCATTTACTGAATATCATTGCTATGATGTGTAAGAAAACGAAATGGTTCATAATGTGTTTGTATATTTTTATATTTATCCTGATAGCGATATAAAATGTAAATACAGGTTGAAGCTGATTAAATGGCGTGTAATATAACACAATGACGTAAATATTGCATCATGGAATGTATTTGTCCCATGTGCAATGGTCCTTGCACAATGCCAGGTTCTTGCCTGAAGCAAAAAAAACACGGAACAGAAACCTAAACCTTGCACATATTGTATAGACATAGCCAATTTGTATTACATGTAATAATATAGAACATATGATGCAAAGTGCATGTGTACATACTATAAAAGTCATCTTACCTAAACTTGTAGTAGCCTTAATTAAAACGTGTGTATACTGACTACATGCCTTCTAATCTAAGATGCAATGCTTCTGTATGTCGCACTGAAACATTGAAAAAAGTATATAAAACATAAGTAATCTTCTACATTTATTTAGCAACTCTCTGTGCATGCATTTTGCATCATCCTGCTGTATGTTCTGTTTTTATACAATATTATATAATACATGTAATACGAATTGGATATGTCTACACAATGTATACTTACACGAGGGATAGATGTATTTCATGATGCGTTACTTGCGTTACGTTATATTATACGTCATTTAACCAACTTCAACCTTCATTTACATTCATATAGCTATCAGTGAAAAACCTAAAAATATACAGACATCGTAAAGCATTTTATTCCCTTAAACAAAATTGTAGCAGAGTTCAGTAATTAAATGTAACTATTAAACTTATCATATATGATCATCCTATTAATTAAACTGTTTCCATAAATTCATCGATGTAAATAGAATACGTGTCTCGTTGTACAGCTTCGGTCGCTATTTCCGTACAACACAATTTCTGGAACATATATACAACTTTCACACAGTAGAAAGAACAAAAATGAGTAATTATTTTAACACAATTTTAGTTAAATAGTAAAGCTAAACATACAAACACAAACTTGCGATTTAATATCACACGTCGTACCGGTCGTACGTACGCGGATAACAAGGAATATAGGCAAACGGCAAAATGCGATTTTGGTGCGTACCGAGGGTCCGTTCCGTTTCACGCATGATGCGCGCATTGTCTATAGTAAACGTTACGTATGCTATAGATAAATGCGCGCATATGCGTGAAACGGAACGGACCCCGAAATGTACTGACATGAAAATTTGTATCATATGTAAAGCCCCTTGCACAATGCCAGGCAACGGGCAATAGGAACAGGAAATAACCAAAAAATCGTTAATTACAACCTAAAAAATTCGAATACTTATGATTGGTTAGCAACAGGCAATAAGCACAGAATTTCCAACGTGACGGAAACTCTGTGTCTATTGAGGTAAAATTATGAGGTAAATCTATGTTGAAAAAGCCGTTTGGGTTTGTGTAGGAACCACAGCAATTTAAGTCAATCAGGCAAGTTTCCGAGATTACTCGGCGTTGTCATTGGCCTAGTGAGTTTTCCTGATTGGTTGAAGTGGCTGTGATTTTTAAGCGGGGAGCACACACTTCTGCACAACGCATAATGCGTAAGCATAAGAAAATTGATTGGTCTATTTCCTTATGCACATGTGTATGGACCAATCAATTTTCTTATGCTTACGCATTATGCGTTGTGCAGAAGTGTGTGCTCCCCGCTTTAATCTATCTTAAAAAAAAAACGGTATTAAGGGTCTGTCCAAACGCCTTGCATAGCTGCTTAACATATATGCATAGAGAAATTTACCAATTAATACCCATTTTTACCAATGTAGGTTAACATTAATCTTGGTTTAATATATTTTTTATCTTTTTATAATTCTGAGAATTAGAAAAAGAAAAATAATAAATTAATCCAAGGTTAAAGTTAATTCACATGTATAGAAATGGACATAAGGATCTACTATAAGGATGCCATATTGTTTACGTTCCTCAGACTAGATTCGTGACTGGTTAAGGCCTTCACACCTAAAATCCCGTACGTAAAGGACGTAAACCGTAACAGTAAGAAAATTGACCAATCGAGTATTTTCCCCTACTGGGGTTACGTGTCCATGCACAATACGCGATTGAAATTGGTCGATTTTTTACGCTTTACGTTTTACGTCCTTACGGGAATTTATGTGTGATGACCTTTAAGGTCTCCACACACGAATTGACATAGCAGTAACGTAAGACGTACCGCAAAAATTAACCATATACATCAAGTATTTTCGAACCGTAACGCAGCCATTTTCGAGGAGACATGATTCTAATTGGTCAATTCTTATATGGTACCTCTTACGTTATTGCTATGTCAATTCGTGTGCAAACGCCCCTAAGGCCATCGCACGCAAAATGACATAGCTGCATATGCATTGCATAAGACCATCTGAACCAATGAGTATTCAGCATAAAGCCGTCATATTGATTTACATAAGATGCTCGTTGGTCCAGACGGTCTCATGCTATACATATGCAGTTATGTCATTTTTCGTGCGATTGCCTTTAATTTTTCTGTGCCTATGCATTATGTAACTATGCAAAAAGCCCAAATGGCCATTCAGACAATCTTGCAAGCTGAATACAATATTGCATAGAGAAAATTATCCAATAGCATTTCTGTCACACGGATGAACGTAAAATGTAAATGGATAATTTTCTTTATGCATACGGTTAGTGCTGGTCTACAACCTTGCTTTAAAGGATATTTAGGCTGCATTCCGATATTCACCGTCAGCAACTTTCAGTACTGAAAATCTATAGTATACGTGACATAAAATATAGATTCGCAGTACTGTCAGTGAATATCGGAATGCAGCCTTAATCTCTAAGCCGTAAGAAATTGACCAATCACAGTCGAATATTTTCCTCAAATTTTATTGTGATTGGTTGGAAACCCTTCGTGATTGGCTGGCAACAATATGTAAGGTGGACATTGCGAGATTGCGATGCCAATGCAAAAGAGCGCAGAAGAGGTTAAACTCTGACATCTCCTAACCTCTCGTAACCTCTTCTGCGCTCTTCTGCATTGGCGTCGCAATCTTGCAATGTCCAACTTACTACATATTGTTGCCGGCTAATCACGGAGGACTGGGTCGATTACGGTTCTTGAAACGAAGTGAAAATTACAAAAGTGAACAGATTATCTAGATTTCGACCAATAAAATCATAGATACCCTAGTGAATTTCCTCACTTTTGTAACTTTCACCTCGTTTCAAGAACCGTAATAAGCCCCATATATCACATGACCAGTTGGCGCTGGTTGGCGGATATTATATATCGAAATTCGAAATATCCAGGCATTCCTTGCCGGTTAGTGTACGTTGTGCGAGTTACACGTATGTATTAATAAAATTTTCGGATCAAACGTACTATATTCGTAAAGCCTCGCGGCCTCGCGCAATTATACGCAATTTATGTGCTCAAAAAAATAGAAAATAAGAAAAAACTACGAAGACACGTGTAGAATTTGCATTGCAGCATCGTAAGTTACTTTTATTATTAGACCTAAAAAATGGTTATATAATGTGTCTGGTACTATAAACAATCTCCGCTCGTAGGGCACGTAATAACGAAAAAATTTGTTTTATATTTTTAAATATTATATTTAACACTACTAAATTTAATAATTATAACCCTTTATATTAGAGAAGACAATGGAGAGCGAAGCAATTCATGGTCCTGCATGTCATTTATCAGGTGATATGAGTAATGACGAAAGGAATGACGATATTGAAAATATTGCAGCAACAGTGTCACAGGACATAGGTAAGATTATTTTAAATAGGCACGCAGATTCTATGAAGATATAGTCTTTGCGAATTAATGTGAACAAGAGGTAATTTTTCAATTTATACACATTTGTTATAAAAGAAGAATATGCATCGTTTATTACAATTTTTTAGCATTCGTAAATACTAAAAAAATTGTGATGGACACAACAAATTCTTTTCGTCCAATAAATGTACATAAATCTAAAATTACCTCTGTTCAAGTTAAATTGCATGAGACTTTGTTGCATATATACTAACCAGTGACGCGAGAAATGAGATGCGGCCCTGTCAAAACGAGATGAGGGGGTATTCACACAAAAGGGGAGCCACATCCGTGTGCGCTCAGTTCTAAACTGTGAAGCTTCTCTTTTGTGTGAATATCCCCTCCATCTTCGTTTCGACTGGGTCGAGTCTCATTTCTGGCAATAATGCAATGTTATAAACCCGAAATACTTACCATTCAGTTTCTAATCGCCGAGCACGCTTACTCTTTTCATACGTCTCAGACAGCTTCTCACGTCCACTTACTGAATCGATTAAGCTAACTGTTCACTCATTAACTATAAAGACAAGCTGAGACGTATGAAGAGAGTAAGCCTGTTTGGTGGTCAGAAACTAGGTGACATTCTTGCAATCAATTTCCGGTTATAATATATAAATATTAAAACGTTATTTTCACATTCATTACACTTAAGAATTGATATAATGATAACTTTTTATAGTAGAGGAGACAAGAGAAAGTAAAACAATTCATAGACCTGTATGTTATCCATCAGTTGATAACAGTAATGACGGTAGAGATGTCGACATTGAAAATATTGTAGCAGCAGCGTCACTGGACATAGGTAAGATTGTTTCAAATATGCACGCAGATTCTATAAAGATTTATTCTTTGCGAGTTAATGTGAATCAAAAGTAATTTTTAGATTTATATACATTTGTTAAAAAAGAAGAATTTGCATTTTTTATTACAATTTCTTTGACATTTGTAAATACTAAAAAAAAATTGTAACAAACCCTGCAATCATTTTTGGTCCAATAAATGTACATAAATCTAAAAATTGCCTTTGTCCACGTTAATCTGCATCAGACTGTGTTGCATATATACAAAGCTTGTATATACAGTCTGATGCAAATTACACCGTATTAAATCTTCTATAACTATTTCCGTTTGTTAAAATTTAAAAGCAAAAGTATTTAATAACTTTGTTATTAATAAAATAATATTCAGTCGAATATAGATTTAATGCAGCGTAATGTAAGTTACAATCTATGAATTAGTTCTAAATATTTATCTCAAATTATGTAAGAAGTTGAAACGGTAATAAAATTTTAAATCCTATAAATGGCTAACATTTATTTTTATAGGTTCTTCATATGGTCGCACAAAGCGAACACCCTGGAATGAAAATGAGAAAACGGTGGTGTTAAGAGCATTTGATGAACTTATTAGATGTGGCAAACTGCCTTCTTTACAAGCAATTCACGAAGTTACAAGACGAAATCCCTGTTTAAAAAATAGATCATCTCCTCAAATAAAAACGTTGCTGCACAATCAACTTAAAAAAAAGAAAAAAACAACACAATTGTTTTAATTTTTTAGTTGTGCTTTTACATTTTTTGTATTTATTTTTCTCTTTAATGTATACTGTTTATTTTTAAAAATGCAATAACATTTTGTAAAGCACAAAGCATCAAATTTTTAACAAGTTATGTTTATTAAAGTCATTTCGTAGTTTTTTTCTTAATGAAATGGGTACAATATTGATATGTTTGTCAAATAATATAAGCATATGTTATTTAATAATATAGTTTAATATACATATATCTTTGCAACAGCAATGCATGCTTTTTATTTTCAAGTGTAATACAATTTCGCAAAGCTCAAAACATCAGATTTATTATAAGTTATGTGTATTAAAGTCATTTTACAGTTCGTTTCCTAATGAAATAAATATAATATTTGTATGTTTGTCAAGTAATATAAGCATACGTTATTTAATAATAGTTTTATTACATATCCTCGCAACATTGTGTGTTGATCTTTGAAAAATTATATGTATCTCTATAAAAAACTTTTCTGTTAATAAACTTAAATGATATTGCAATGCGTTTTTTTGGAAGTATATAAAACTGCGCGTGTCTTTTCTGTTCTTGCATCGTATTTTTCTAGCAAATTCTTGAAAATATATAAAAACCTTGCAAATTATTTTATTTTTTTACGCAATATTGCAATAATTAATATCTAATACATTAATGAAATCTTAGCGTGTTAAAATGCAAGTGAATAAAGATCGAGTGTTGTGGAATATAACACACAAATAGAACGCACCTTACATCGAACAAACTTTTATTTCAACGACATATAATGCAAAATGCAAATAATTCATATCATGTACAATAAATAATACACAATGTCTGACACAAATACAAATGTCCATTAGATAAACGTAAAAGACTACTATCATAGGTATTTTATTTCAATGTTAAAGGTAACGTCCCATGGCATGTATTTTCGCGTAACGCGTAACCACGTAACCAATCTGAAGCGTGAATATGCGTAACAGAAAGTGCGAACCGCTTCCGATTGGTTACGCATTTATGCGTTGCCCTTAGGGCCTAAGCAGAATGGCTGTCTGGGCAGTGTTTTATGCCTTAAGTCATGTAACGCACAATACTGTACAGCATTGTGCGTTACATAAGACAAAGACTTAAGGCATAAAACACTGCCAAGACAGCCATTCTGCTTTAGGCCCTAACGGTAAAGGCCATCGCACACAAAATTGCATAGGTTGCATAAGCATAGTATAAGACCGCTGGACCAATGAGCATCCAGCATAAAGTCGCCATATTGATTTACATAAAATGCTTATTGGTCCAGCAGTTTTATGCTATACTTATGCAGCCTATGCAATTTTGTGTGCGATGGCCTTAAAGGTCAATACAGACAAACTTACATAGCGCATAAACATAAGCATAAGAGAATTGATTGGTCCATATGCATGTGCATAAGGAAATAGACCAATTTCTTTATGCAATCCGTTTCTTTATGCATATGGTTATGCACCTATGTAAGTTTGTCTGAATAGCTAGGTCTATCCAGACAAACTTGCATAGATGCACAACCATATGTATAAAGAAACGGATTGGTCTATTTCCTTATGCACATGCATATGGACCAATCAATTCTCTTATGCTTAAGTTTATGCGCTATGCAAGTTTGTCTGGATTGACCTTAAAGCGGGAAACACAGACTTTTGCATAACGCATAATGCATAAGTATAAGAAAATTGATTGGTCTATTTCCTTATCTACATGTATATGGACCAATCAATTTTCTTATGCTTACGCATTATGCGTTGTGCTCCCCGCTTAGGGCCCGGACACACTTTTTCGTAAAGGCTGATTTATAGAGGCCGTAACCGTGGATTTAAGCCGTAAATAATCTTTAAGAAATTGACCAATCACAGTCGATTGTTTCTTATATTCGACTGTGATTGGTCAATTTCTTAAAGATTACGGCCTCTATAAATCAGCCTTAACAGTAACAGTAAAGTTTCGACCAATCGTGTTGCTCGAATCGAGAACGTACGGCCGTACGTTCCCGAATCGAGCAACGCGATTGGTCGAAACTTTACTGTTACTGTTACGAAAAAGTGTGTGTCCGGGGCTTTAAAGGTCCTTCCATAATGCCCGGAAACAGGCAACAGGAACAGGGAATAGGAACAGAATTTCCGACGCGTTGGATTTCTATTCTCTATTTGCCTGCACCTGACCAATCACTAAAATCATATAAAATCAAATCACTGTGATTGGTCAGATACAGGCAAATAGAAAATAGAAATCCAACGCGTCGGAAATTCTGTTCCTATTTCCTGTTCCTGTTGCCTGTTTTCGGGAATTGTGCAAGGACTTTTACCCTTAGGGCTACGCGTAACTGCGTAACCAATCGGAAGCGGTTCGCACTTTCTGTTACGCATATTCACGCTTCTGATTGGTCACGCGATTACGCGTTACGCGAAAATACATGCCATGGGACGTTACCTTTAACATTAAAATGAAATACCTATGATAAGTAGTAATCGTTTACGTTTATCTAATGGACATTTGTATTTGTGTCAAACATTGTGTATTATTTATTGTACATGATATGAATTATTTACATTTTGCATAATATGTCGTTGAAATAAAAGTATGTAAGGTGCGTTCTATTTGTGTGTTATATTCCACACCACTCGATCTTTATTTACTTGCATTTTAACTCGCTACGATTCCATTAATGTATTAGATATTAATTATTGCAAAATTGCGTTAAAAAATAAAATAATTTGCAAGGTTTTTATATATTTTCAAGAATTTGCTAGCAAAATAAGATGCAAGAACAGAAAAGACACGCGCAGTTTTATATACTTCCAAAAAAGCGCATTGCGATATCATTTAAGTTTATTAACAAAAAAATTTTTTGTAGAGATACATATAATTTCTCAAAGATCAACACACAATGTTGCGAGGATATGTAATAAAACTATTATTAAATAACGTATGCTTATATATATTACTTAACAAACATACAAATATTATATTTATTTCATTAGGAAACGAACTGTAAAATGACTTTAATACACATAACTTATTATAAATCTGATGCTTTGCAAAATTGTATTACACTTGAAAATAAAAAGTATGCATTGCTGTTGCAAAGATATATGTATATAAAACTATATTATTAAATAACATATGTTTATATTATTTGACAAACATATCAATATTGTACCCATTTCATTAAGAAAAAAACTACGAAATGACTTTAATAAACATAACTTGAAAATATTTGATGCTTTGTGCTTTACAAAATGTTATTGCATTTTTGAAAATAAAAAGTAAACATTAAAAAAAAAATAAATACAAAAAATGTAAGAGCACAACTAAAAAATTAAGACAATTGTGTTGTCTGTTTCTTTTTTTTACGTTGATTGCTCAGCCACGTTTTTATTTGCGGAGATGATCTATTTTTTAAACAGGGATTTTGTTTTATAACTTCGTGAATTGCCTGTAAAGAAGGCAGTTTGCCACCTTTCATACATTCATCAAATGCTGTTAACACCACCGTTTTCTCATCTTCATTCCAGCGTGTTCGCTTTGTGCGACCATATGGAGAACCTATAAAAAAATGTTAGCCATTTATAGGATTTAAAATTTTCTTACCGTTTCAACTTCTTACATAATTTGAGATAAATATTTAGAACTCATTTATAGATTATAACTGACATTATGCTGCATTAAATCTATTTGACTAAATATTATTTCATTGATGACAAAGTTATTAAATACTTTTGCTTTCGAATTTTAACAAACGGAAATAGTTACAGAAGATTTAATACGGTGTAATGTGAATATGTAAATGTAGATTATCTTAATGATCACTGACTTGTTAAATTTTAATTTTTATCTTTCACCTTTGACAATTATATCACAATAGTATAGTACAGATGTCAAAATTTAATAACTATAGTGTAATAATTATTAAAATAATTGTTATTTTAGTAGAATATATCACAAGATAGTGTGCAACTTTACTCGTTGAAACAAATCCCAATTAAAATAAATGATAATACTTACTAGAACGTCTTTTGGTTCTTGATTTTTCTACGTTTTCTGATTGACACATATCAACAGATGAGTTACTATCATTTGTTTCTATAATTAAAGTATGTATTACATGGGCTGCGTTCTGCAGAGAAAGCTGCTTCGCAACTGTTGTAAAATTCGTGAATTTAATTGGTGTATACTCTTAGCTTCGGCCAAAATTAAAAGCATACACCAATCAGATTCACAAATTTTACATTACAACAGAGAAAGTTACAGAGCAGCTTTCTCTGCTAAACGCAGCCTATGATTGCGATATAATGTAGCATGCATACATTAATAAATTTGACGCCTTCACAGCTGTCAAAATAATTTGTGTGAACCATGACATTACAGTCTGAAAAAATTATAATGTATGGAAAATATCAACAGTAAATTAATCAGTATATTACAATTATTCAATGTGCATGACTCACACAAAATTAACATTACAGTTAATAAATTGGTAAGTTGGTACCTTCATTTATAATTGTTTCTTCATTTCCTTTCCTATCTTCTTCATCATCGCTATTGCATTCTTCAATAGAACTTTCCTCTGTATCTTGAGAATCACATCCATGAGCTGCTTCTAAATGTTGTGTTATATTCAAAATATCACGACTAATAATGGGTTGTCTGTATACTTCTCGATGGATTTTTTCAGCATGTCCCATAAAGTTTGCAAGATCAGATATTTCAGTGTCAGCAAGCTCCATGCCTGCACAAAATGTAGCTATGTGCTTTCTTAGTTTAGTGCCTCGTAATAAATGTGCAACTTTTGCATTACAGTCCTCAGAAAATTGTCTCATTAGAATGCAAGCTCTTAAATACTTAAAACGTTTTAAATTGTAGCTTGGAAGACCAAAGATATATGGATTTTGTGCAGGAACTTTAGCGCTATCGCGAAATTGTAGTATTAGTTTTATACATTCTAATAAACTGTAGTTTAATAGCACAGGTACAGTGCGACCAAGTTTCCCTCTGATCATAAATCGTACATATTTCTTTGCTGCATCTTGGGACTTTGATGAAATCTTTTTAAAAAGATCAGGCGCTGTGTTTGGATCAATACCTTTGTACTGTTCAAAATCTGCTATCATTATGCGCTCAATTTCACCAGCTCGTCTACGGTTGAATAATTGGACTGAAGTTAACGTACATTTAGCCAGTGTCTTCCAAGTTTCATATACGTATTCATTTTTTAAGTTGTTAAATGCTTTCTGTCGTTTGCATTTTAAGTACATGTACAATTTAGCTATGTCATCCATTGACGGAAGGTCATCATTTTTATGTCTTTGTTGCTGTAAACGTGTCTCTAGAACTGTTTTGTTAACACTGGTACCGTAATCTTCTGTCAGTAGCTCTAAAAAGTCCTTGACTACAGCTTTTTTTTCATGATCCTGACATTTTATACATTCCGTAACAAGTAAGTTTCCAACTTTTTTTAATAACGTTCCCAAACTGGCTGCTGTGGTAGGTTTCGAATAGGTACCCACTTTATCATCTAAACCTGCTACTTTGTTAACCGCATTAATGACATCTTCATAATATTTTGGGCAATATATGGATTCAAAATCAGTTATATCTTTATTGCCCTCTTTCATGGTTATCAAAAAACGTCCCAATAGTCTCAAATGAGCGCGGATCATATCATATTGGTGCTGAAGTTTATATTTTACGCACATTTTGTTACCATATAAAATAACAAGCTTGTCATATCTTATCACGCGACACACATCATCTTCTCTCATGACAGGAAATATCACAGATCGTAACTTTTTACTAGCCACGCTATGTATTCTACCTAAAACTGCACGTCCCAAAACAGTTACAGCTTTAGTATGTTTACTATTACGCCCAGTACATCGATAAAAATGATTGCGAATAGAGATCTTGGAAAAAAAGCCATGACATTTTGCACAGGGTAAGTAATCTTCAGCATTCCTATTTTTTGATGCTTGTGGTCTTCGACAGACGATTAAATCACCTTTACTTATTTTACTGTCAGTATTGTATTGAAAGTTTCCCTTGCGTCTAATAATTTCTATTACTTTCAATCTTTCTGCACATCTTTTTGGTAATAAACTGAATTTCTTAACTTCAGGTTCGTTAGAATGGATGGTCTCCAAATGACGTGCTATCTTTGTATGTAACGTTTTACAAAAGAAGCAGCAATTTTTTTTCTTGTCCTTACTACTGCTAGATGAAGTTGCAACATATAAATCTTTATCATCGATCACTCCTTCTGCTGGAACCTCTACTGATTTATTAATTTCCAGAGATGTATTTGATTTATTCGAGTTATTTGATTTATTGGATTTATTGATATCAACTGTGTCTTTGTAATTGTCATTCTCATCAATATCTTCGACATCATCACAAGAATCTGAATCGGATTCACTTGATGGATAATATACAGAGCCATGATTTGATTCGCTCTCTACTGTCTCCTCTGCTATACAAAAATATTATATAAATTCTTAAGTGTAAAAAAATGTTTTATATACATTTATTGGACAAAAAAGATTGTAAAGTTTTTTACAATTTCTTTAGTAATTACAAGTACTAAAGAAATTGTAATAAACAATGCAAATTCTTCTTTTATAATAAATGTATATAAATCTAAAAATTACCTCCGATTCACATTAACTTGCAAAGAATATATCTTTATAGAATCTGTGTGTGTATTTGAAATAATCTTACCTATGTCCAGTGACGCTGCTGCTATAATATTTTCAATATCGCTCTCCCTTCCGTCATTACCTTTATCACCTGATAAATGACATACAGGACCATGAATTGTTTCGTTCCCTATTGACTCCTCTGTTATAACAAAAATATTATATAAATACTTAAGTGTAACGAGTGTAAAAAATAATGTTTTAATATTTACATAACCAGAAATATTGATCGCAAGCACGTCACCTAGTTCCTGACTACCAAGCACTCTCTTCATACGCCTCAGCTTGTCTCTATAGTTAATAAATGACCAGCTAGCTTGATTGATTCAGTAAGTGGACGTGAGAAGCTGTATGAGACATATGAGAGGAGTAAACTTGCTTGGTAATTAGAAACTGAACAGTAAGTATTTATAATACAAACCTTAATTGTAATAAATACTGCAAATCCTTTTTGTCAAATAAATGTATATAAATCTAAAAATTATTTGTTTACGTTAATTTGCACCAGACTGTATATACAAACTTTGTATATATGCAACACAGTCTGATGCAAATTAACGTGAACAGAGGCAATTTTTAGATTTAAGTACACTTATTGGACCAAAAAGGATTGCAGGGTTTGTTACATTTTATTTAGTATTTACAAATACTAAAAAAATTGTAATAAACAATGCAAATTCTTCTTTTATAACAAATAATTTATAATAAATTTAAAAAATACCTCTCGTTCACATTAATTCGCAAAAAATATATTTCCATAGAACCTGCATGCATATATAAAATAATCTTACCTATTTCCAGTGACGCTGCTGCTATAATATTTTCAATATCGCCATCTCTTCCGTCATTACTTTTATCACCTGATGGTGATAAATGAATATAATATACAGGACCTTAAATTATTTCGCTCTCTCTTGTCTCCTCTGCTATAAAAAGGTATTATTATATAAATTCTTATGTGTAACGAGTGTAAAAAATAATATTTTAATATTCACATCATATAACCAGAAGAAATATTTATCGCAAGAATGTCACCTAGTTTCTGACCACCAACCAGGCTTAGTCTCTTCAAACGCCTCAGCTTGTCTCTATAGTTAATGACCAGTTAGCTTGATTGATTCAGTAAGTGGAGCTGTATCGCCACTGACAAGAGGCGGGTGCCATTAATAAAAAAAAAGAATTCAGTAAGTGGACGTGAGAAGCTGTCTGAGACGTATGAAAAGAGTAAACTTGCTTGGTGAATTAGAAACTGAACGGTAAGTATTTAAGGTTTGTAATATAAACATTACCTGAGTTTACGTTAATTTGCACCAGATTGTGTTGCATATATAGAAACTTTGTATATGTGCACAGTCAGGTGCAAATTAACGTGAACAGATGTAATTTATAGATTCATGTACATTTATTGAACAAAAAGGATTTGCAGGGTTTGTTACAATTTTTTTCAGTATTTACAAATGCTAAAAAAATTGTAATAAACAATGCAAATTCTTCTTTTATAACAAATGTGTATAAATTTAAAAATTACCACTTGTTCACATTAATTCGCAAAGACTCTTCATAGAATCTGCGTGCATATTTGAAATAATCTTACCTATGACTAGTGACGCTGCTGCAATAATACTTTCAATGTCGACATCTCTACCGTCATTATTTATCACTGTTATCAACTGATGGATAACATACAGGACCATGAATTGCTTCGCTCTCTCTTGTCTCCTCTGCTATAAAAGTTGTCATTATATAAATTCTCAAGTGTAACGGGTGTATAAAATACTGTTTTAATATTTACATCATATAATCAGAAATATATCGAGTATATCACTTAGTTTCTGATTTTCAAGCAGGTTTACTTCTTTCATACGCCTCAGCTTGTCTCTATAGTTAATGAGTGGACAGTTAGCTTGATCGATTCAGTAAGTGGACGTGAGAAGCTGTCTGAGACGTATGAAAAGAGTAAGCTTGCTCGGCGATTAAAAACTGAATGGTAAGTATTTCGGGTTTGTAACATTCCATTGTTGCCAGAAATGAGACACGACCCAGTCAAAACGAAGATGGAGGGGATATTCACACAAAAGAGGAGCTTTACAGTTTAGAACTGAGCGCATACGCCGCGGATGTGGCTCCCTTTTTGTGTGAATACCCCCTCATCTCGTTTTGACAGGGCCGCATCTCATTTCTCGCGTCACTTGTTAGTATATATGCAACATTGATGTAATTTAACGTGAACAGAGGTAATTTTAGATTTATGTACATTTATTGGACGAAAAGAATTTGTTGTGTCCATCACAATTTTTTTAGTATTTACGAATGCTAAAAAAATTGTAATAAACGATGCATATTCTTCTTTTATAACAAATGTGTATAAATTGAAAAATTACCTCTTGTTCACATTAATTCGCAAAGACTATATCTTCATAGAATCTGCGTGCCTATTTAAAATAATCTTACCTATGTCTAGTGACGCTGCTGCAATATTTTCAATATTGTCATCCCTTCCATCATTACTCTTATCAGCTGATAAATGACATGCAGGACCATGAATTGCTTCGCTCTCTCTTGTCTCCTCTGCTATAAAAGTTGTCATTATATAAATTCTCAAGTGTAACGGGTGTATAAAATAATGTTTTAATATTTACATCATATAATCAGAAATATATCGAGTATATCACTTAGTTTCTGATTTTCAAGCAGGTTTACTTCTTTCATACGCCTCAGCTTGTCTCTATAGTTAATGAGTGAACAGTTAGCTTGATCGATTCAGTAAGTGGACGTGAGAAGCTGAGACGCATGAAAAGAGTAAGCTTGCTCGGCGATTAGAAACTGAATGGTAAGTATTTCGGGTTTGTAACATTCCATTGTTGTCAGAAATGAGACACGACTCAGTCAAAACAAAGATGGAGGGGATATTCACACAAAAGAGGAGCTTTACAGTTTAGAACTGAGCGCACACGCCGCGGATGTGGCTCCTTTTTTGTGTGAATACCCCCTCATCTCGTTTTGACAGGGCCGCATCTCATTTCTCGCGTCACTGGTTAGTATATATGCAACACAGTCTGATGCAATTTAACGTGAACAGAGGTAATTTTAGATTTATGTACATTTATTGGACGAAAAGGATTTGTAGTGTCCATCACAATTTTTTTAGTATTTACGAATGCTAAAAAAATTGTAATAAACAATGCAAATTTTTCTTTTATAACAAATGTATATAAATTTAAAAATTATCTCTTGTTCACATTAATTCTCAAAGACTACATCTCCATAGAATCTGTGTGCGTTTTTTAAATAATCTTACCTATGTCCTGTGACACTGTTGCTGCAATATTTTCAATATTGTCATCCCTTCCGTCATTACTCTTACCTGATAAATGACCTGATAAATGACATGCAGGACCATGAATTGCTTCGCTCTCTATTGTCGTCTCTAATATAAAGGGTTATAATTATTAAATTTAATAGTGTTAAAAACAATATTTAAAAATATAGAATAAATTATTTCGCTTACCTCTCATAACATTACGTAAATTTTCTTTTGGAAACCCTCTTTCCAAATTTCTTTTCAGTATATTGAGATACTCTACATTCCCTATAATGTAAAAAAATATGTACATAAATAATACAACATGGTATTTTTATATAAGTAAATAAAATTAATTTAGACATATTTGTTAATATTTATTTTAAAATCAAGAGACACGGTAGTTGTCTCGCATCAAGTACACGCGGAGCGAGACCGACCGTGACTTTTTTACGCGACGCAACGATTTGCGAGTATTCGAGATGTTGAGATCTCGATAACGAGTGAACGGACCAAGTTCTAAGTAGACTTGATCGATAGCTTGGGGTTGATTTGAGGGTTGTACGTGTTTTTCTCCCTTACGTGCCCTTCGAGCCGATTGTTTATAGTACCAGACACATTATTTAACCATTTTTTAGGTCTAATAATAAAAGTAACTTACGATGCTGCAATGCAAATTCTACACGTGTCTTCGTAGTTTTTTCTTTCTTTCTATTTTTTTGAGCACATAAACTGCGTATAATTGCGCGAGGCCGCGAGGTTTTACGAATATAATACGTTTGATTCGAAAATTTTATTAATGAATACATATCAATTAGCAAATCTATACTACGTGTAACTCGCACAACGTACACTAACCGGCAAGGAATGCCTGGATATTTCGAATTTCGATATAATATCCGCCAACCAGCGCCAACTGGTCATGTGATATATGGGGCTTATTACGGTTCTTGAAACGAGGTGAAAGTTACAAAAGTGAGGAAATTCACTAGGGTATCTATGATTTTATTGGTCGAAATCTAGATAATCTGTTCACTTTTGTTTTCACTTCGTTTCAAGAACCGTAATCGACCCAGTCCTCCGTGATTAGCCGGCAACAATATGTAGTAAGTTGGACATTGCAAGATTGCGACGCCAATGCAGAAGAGCGCAGAAGAGGTTACGAGAGGTTAGGAGATGTCAGAGTTTAACCTCTTCTGCGCTCTTTTGCATTGGCATCGCAATCTCGCAATGTCCACCTTACATATTGTTGCCAGCCAATCACGAAGGGTTTCCAACCAATCACAATAAAATTTGAGGAGAATATTCGACTGTGATTGGTCAATTTCTTACGGCTTAGAGATTAAGGCTGCATTCCGATATTCACTGACAGTACTGCGAATCTATATTTTATGTCACGTATACTATAGATTTTCAGTACTGAAAGTTGCTGACGGTGAATATCGGAATGCAGCCTAAATATCCTTTAAAGCAAGGTTGTAGACCAGCACTAACCGTATGCATAAAGAAAATTATCCATTTACATTTTACGTTCATCCGTGTGACAGAAATGCTATTGGATAATTTTCTCTATGCAATATTGTATTCAGCTTGCAAGATTGTCTGAATGGCCATTTGGGCTTTTTGCATAGTTACATAATGCATAGGCACAGAAAAATTAAAGGCAATCGCACGAAAAATGACATAACTGCATATGTATAGCATGAGACCGTCTGGACCAACGAGCATCTTATGTAAATCAATATGACGGCTTTATGCTGAATACTCATTGGTTCAGATGGTCTTATGCAATGCATATGCAGCTATGTCATTTTGCGTGCGATGGCCTTAGGGGCGTTTGCACACGAATTGACATAGCAATAACGTAAGAGGTACCATATAAGAATTGACCAATTAGAATCATGTCTCCTCGAAAATGGCTGCGTTACGGTTCGAAAATACTTGATGTATATGGTTAATTTTTGCGGTACGTCTTACGTTACTGCTATGTCAATTCGTGTGTGGAGACCTTAAAGGTCATCACACATAAATTCCCGTAAGGACGTAAAACGTAAAGCGTAAAAAATCGACCAATCTCAATCGCGTATTGTGCATGGACACGTAACCCCAGTAGGGGAAAATACTCGATTGGTCAATTTTCTTACTGTTACGGTTTACGTCCTTTACGTACGGGATTTTAGGTGTGAAGGCCTTAACCAGTCACGAATCTAGTCTGAGGAACGTAAACAATATGGCATCCTTATAGTAGATCCTTATGTCCATTTCTATACATGTGAATTAACTTTAACCTTGGATTAATTTATTATTTTTCTTTTTCTAATTCTCAGAATTATAAAAAGATAAAAAATATATTAAACCAAGATTAATGTTAACCTACATTGGTAAAAATAGGTATTAATTGGTAAATTTCTCTATGCATATATGTTAAGCAGCTATGCAAGGCGTTTGGACAGACCCTTAATACCGTTTTTTTTTAAGATAGATTAAAGCGGGGAGCACACACTTCTGCACAACGCATAATGCGTAAGCATAAGAAAATTGATTGGTCCATACACATGTGCATAAGGAAATAGACCAATCAATTTTCTTATGCTTACGCATTATGCGTTGTGCAGAAGTGTGTGCTCCCCGCTTAAAAATCACAGCCACTTCAACCAATCAGGAAAACTCACTAGGCCAATGACAACGCCGAGTAATCTCGGAAACTTGCCTGATTGACTTAAATTGCTGTGGTTCCTACACAAACCCAAACGGCTTTTTCAACATAGATTTACCTCATAATTTTACCTCAATAGACACAGAGTTTCCGTCACGTTGGAAATTCTGTGCTTATTGCCTGTTGCTAACCAATCATAAGTATTCGAATTTTTTAGGTTGTAATTAACGATTTTTTGGTTATTTCCTGTTCCTATTGCCCGTTGCCTGGCATTGTGCAAGGGGCTTTACATATGATACAAATTTTCATGTCAGTACATTTCGGGGTCCGTTCCGTTTCACGCATATGCGCGCATTTATCTATAGCATACGTAACGTTTACTATAGACAATGCGCGCATCATGCGTGAAACGGAACGGACCCTCGGTACGCACCAAAATCGCATTTTGCCGTTTGCCTATATTCCTTGTTATCCGCGTACGTACGACCGGTACGACGTGTGATATTAAATCGCAAGTTTGTGTTTGTATGTTTAGCTTTACTATTTAACTAAAATTGTGTTAAAATAATTACTCATTTTTGTTCTTTCTACTGTGTGAAAGTTGTATATATGTTCCAGAAATTGTGTTGTACGGAAATAGCGACCGAAGCTGTACAACGAGACACGTATTCTATTTACATCGATGAATTTATGGAAACAGTTTAATTAATAGGATGATCATATGTGATAAGTTTAATAGTTACATTTAATTACTGAACTCTGCTACAATTTTGTTTAAGGGAATAAAATGCTTTACGGTGTCTGTATATTTTTAGGTTTTTCACTGATAGCTATATGAATGTAAATGAAGGTTGAAGTTGGTTAAATGACGTATAATATAACGTAACGCAAGTAACGCATCATGAAATACATCTATCCCTCGTGTAAGTATACATTGTGTAGACATATCCAATTCGTATTACATGTATTATATAATATTGTATAAAAACAGAACATACAGCAGGATGATGCAAAATGCATGCACAGAGAGTTGCTAAATAAATGTAGAAGATTACTTATGTTTTATATACTTTTTTCAATGTTTCAGTGCGACATACAGAAGCATTGCATCTTAGATTAGAAGGCATGTAGTCAGTATACACACGTTTTAATTAAGGCTACTATAAGTTTAGGTAAGATGACTTTTATAGTATGTACACATGCACTTTGCATCATATGTTCTATATTATTACATGTAATACAAATTGGCTATGTCTATACAATATGTGCAAGGTTTAGGTTTCTGTTCCGTGTTTTTTTTGCTTCAGGCAAGAACCTGGCATTGTGCAAGGACCATTGCACATGGGACAAATACATTCCATGATGCAATATTTACGTCATTGTGTTATATTACACGCCATTTAATCAGCTTCAACCTGTATTTACATTTTATATCGCTATCAGGATAAATATAAAAATATACAAACACATTATGAACCATTTCGTTTTCTTACACATCATAGCAATGATATTCAGTAAATGAATGTAACGATTAAGCCTATTTGATTGTTTTATTAGTGAAGCAGTTTCCAATCTATGTAGATCCTGTAAACAAAAAAGTACCTACCGTTTATGTCGCTATTTTCGTACAATGCAGTTTCTCGAACATAAATGTTGGTTTTGCAGAGCATAAGAAACGAAAACGGATGATTATTTTGACACAATTTTATTTAATTAGAATGGCTAAACGTCCGTATGGACGAATTTATGACCTAAGATCACTCGTACGCATAAATATTTATATACAGGATCAAAAAAGTATTTTTGCACACCAAGTTTTCTTACAATAAGTTTATTCGAAGGAATAATACATATGTACGAGTTGTGTCCATAAATTTAATACTATTAATAAAATATTATAAATTAATACATGTATATAGCATATAATTTATTTATGGATAGAAATCGTAATTATGTATTATTCCCCCGAATAAAGTTATTGTAAGAAAACTGGGTGTACAAATACTTTTTTAATCCACTGTATATATGTACGTATATACATACATACATCATACATCAGGACCGTGCATTAAGATAAACCTATTCAGATAAACTTGTATAGTTGCATAACCGTATGCATAAAGAAAATTATCCAAGGGATTTTACGTTCATCTTTATGACAGAAATGCGATTGGATAATTTTCTCTATGCATACTGTTATGCAGCTTGCAAGATTGTCTGAATAGCCTCTTGCATAATCACGGAAAAATGAACTATAGTCACGCATCTAGTCTGAGGAATATGCATAGTTAATAAGCAATATGGCATCCAACACAAGCGGGTAGCACAGACTTTTACATAACGCATAATGCATAGTGCATAAACATAAGCATAAGAAAATTGATTGGTCCATATACATGTGCATAAAGCGGGGAGCACACACTTCTGCACAACGCATAATGCGTAAGCATAAGAAACTTGATTGGTCCATACACATGTGCATAAGGAAATAGACCAATCGATTTTCTTATGCTTATGCATTATACGTTATGCAAAGTGTCTGTGTTTCCTTCTTTATATTAGATCCTTATGTTTCTACAGTAGATTAACTTTAAGGGGCTTCCTTAGTGTGACCTAAAATAAATGATTTTTAAAAGGAAAACGACAAAGCCAATTGATGAACAACTTTTCCCACATATTTTACTATATTTCAAGAGTGCATACAAATTTTTTCAAAATTTTATATCTGTTATTAAAGCCCATTTTTTTGGATCGCCGCGAAAAAACGGTGATCACGGTTGCAGCCGTTGTAGTTATCTGAAACAAAAAAGCAAAAGGATTCTTAATCTACTTGAGTGTGGCTATCGTCTGAAGCAGAATCATGAAAATATATTGAAAATTTTAAAAATTATAGCGATTATAATTATTTTCGTCTTTTTTAGCAGACGTTTTTAGCTGTAATTTTTTAAATTTTTAATATTTTTTCATGATTCTGCTTCAGACGATTGCCACACTCAAGTAGATTAAGAATCCTTTTGCTTTTTTGTTTCAGATAACTACAACGGCTGCAATCGTGGTCACCGTTTTTTCGTGGCGATCCAAGAAAACGGGCTTTAATAACAGATATAAAATTTTGAAAAAATTTGTATGCACTCTTGAAATATAGTAAAATATGTGGGAAAAGTTGTTCATCAAATGGCTTTGTCGTTTTCCTTTTAAAAATTATTCATTTTTAGGCCCTGTCACACTAGAGAAGCCCCTTAACTTTGGTTTAATTTATTTTTTTCTTTTTCTAATTCTTAGAACTAGGAAGATGTAAAAAGTAAATTAAACCAAGATTAATGTTAATCTACATTGGTAAAAATGGGCATTAATTAGTTAATTTCTCTATGCATATGTGTTAACCAGCTATGCAAGACATTTGGATAGGCCCTTAATGCCGTTTTTTAAGTGTAGTTAGTGTAAGAACCACAACAAAGGTCAATCCAGACAAACTTGCATAGGTGCATAAGCGTATGCATAAAGAAATGGATTAAGATCTATCCAGACAAACTTGCATAGCGCATAAAGATAAGCATAAGAAAATTGATTGGTCCATATACCTATGCATAAGGAAGACCAATCCATTTCTTTATGCATAGGTGCATAACCATATGCATAAAGAAACGGATTGGTCTATTTTCTTATGCACATGCATATGGACCAATCAATTCTCTTGTGCTTATCTTTATGCGCTATGCAAGTTTGTCTGGATTGACCTTTATTCTATTTCCTTATGCACATGTATATGGAACAATCAATTTTCTTATGTTTATGTTTATGCGCTATGCAAGTTTGTCTGGATAGACCTTAAAGGCCATTGCACGTAACAAAATTTTAGTCATAATCGTAAGGCCGTAAGAAAATAGACCAATCACAGTCAATTATTCTTCTCGCGCTTGAAGAATAATCGAGTGTGATTGGTCTATTTTCTTACGACCTTACGATTATGACTAAAACTCTTTTACGTGCAATGGCCTTAAAGGTCTATCCGTGTACGAAGCCGTGTACGACGGCACTGAATGCGCACCAGCTCTGCCAGTGAAAAACGCTATTAGCTTATCATTTCTCGCCTCTGATGTCACGATCTAATATGGCCACAGCGAGTACCCAGAAGCCTTATTATCGAATAGTACAGTGAATCTTGCTGTGGCGCGGCGGCAGATTGTTTACATACTAAATGTTTATGTATAACTTTTAGAACATATATAACTGGAAAGGGAATTGCCTATACCTCCCGTGGAACGAGCCTGTGTCCAATACTGTGCGAGAGAAAAGTCCTAATCGCTCGCAATGCGCATACGCAGAAGCGCGATCTTAACCCTGCTCTTGCCAAACAGTAGGTAACCATGGCAATAACGATATCTCGTATGTGCATTGCAGGCGGTTAGGACTTACTACCTTTCTCACTCGCACTGTTGGACACAGATTTGGCACTTAAGTCCCCTTCTATTTATGTATGTGCTAAGGTATAACTAAAATTGCAATGTACATGGCTAACCTTTTATTTACATCATTTTTTATACTGCAATATATATAGTGCGACATAAAATAATACAATGATATGTTGTATTTTTCACATTTGCATAATATATCTTATACTATAGAAAACAACAATGTGCGATTTTTAAATAAATAATAATTAATGCAAAATAATATATGTAGTTTTTCTTTCGTCATTTTTTTTTTATTTATTTTAAATTATAACATTTTAAACGTACATAAAAAAGTATAACAAAGTGAGAAATAAATTAAATTCATTTGAACTGCAAATTATGACAATTCCGCTGCATATATATAATTAGTTGGCCAACACTTATCTCTGGAGGCCTATTACGTATCTTTACACTCGTTTATACAGAGGAATTATCGTAAGTTACTACAAAAATAACGCTCGCGTAAATATAGTATGACTGTTAACTAAAATGTCGAATAATTATTCTTACAATATCTTCACGATATATTTCGAGGACCGTCCTCAAAGGACGCATTCTGCTAATGGTGCCATTGAGGACATATTTAGTGTCTTCGAAAACAGCAATGTATGGTTATAATGATTATTGAGGACCGTCCTCGAAAACGTCAATCTGCAGATACCCAAATGAGGACGGTCCTCAATGAATACAAATGTCCTCACAAAATATGTTTCTCCATAAAAAATGTCCTCGAAAACGTCAATGCACAAACATATATATATATATATATATATTATATATATAGTATTATGACAAATTTTATACATTTAAAGAAATAAAAAACAAGAAAAATGTTGACTCGGCGCCATATAAATTAATTTAGCAAACAGGATTCACTTAAATCGAATCAAGTCGGATACAAAATAAGAAAATAAAGATAACTTTGGTAGCAATGAATTTTAATTAAAACCAAATTGATAAAAGTAAATAAAATTGATAAAAAATCAACATACTGCCAAGAAAGCAGACTGCATCCGCAAGAGATTGCAATGTGACTTCGCCGTCACTAGTATATGCGCATTTGTGCGAATCATTTGGGCGCATCTTACATCCCTTTTTATTATGAATATAACCGATGTTTTGTTTATCAATGCTAGCGGGGGATATTGTAGTTACAGGCTCTCGGCGATTTTCCACAAAAGGAAGTTGCTGCGTTTTTTTCTTTACAAGGCAAACGGGCATTCTTCGCCAGTACAGGAACGGATGCCAATTTTGGAATCGGTGGTACTACAGGTTGTGCTTTTTTTTTCATAACTGCATCATCTTCAGTATCGTTATCAATAAAGTTATCAAATCGTTTATTTGGTTTTTTCTTTCTTTTACCCTTTCCTTTTTCTTCTGCGTCTGAATGCAGCGTTGAATTTGGATTTTTTGAAAGTTTTACGAGCATTTTCATGCCTTTATTGTAGTTATCTGCAATCGCACGAATTTAAAATAACGACATCAATATGTATAAATATATCCTCCTTTATTAGTGGCAATATATATAAATGTATCCTCCTTTATTGGCAGTTTAGGTCAAATAAATAATGTAAAGTATAATTTGATATTTAATTGAATACGTTTAATACATCGTTACGTTACGAAGGTTAATATAAATAGTCGAGACGTTTGAAATTAAAATTTAAATTATACTTTAGATTATTCGTTTGACAAAAACCGCCATTAGAGGAGGAAATATTTATGTATTAAATACGATCAAAAAAGAAGAGAAAAGATGGCATCAAAATATGGACATTTGAAAAAAGATAAATTACATAAGAGTAAGGATCCTGCAAAAAATTACCAATGCCGTCTTCAATAATTGTCATCGGAAAACAGTCCCATTTCGGATCTGCTTCTCCACACATTTTTGCTAATTTTTGAATGCTGGATTTATGATAATTCATGGGGTACCAAGAAAGTCTTTTTCCACTTGTAATCCATCCTGATGGGACAAGGTCGATAAATCCCTCGAGATCTTGTTCTTCTAGTGTATCGAAGTCAACAATAGCCCATCCTTTTTTTATTTCATCGCAAAGCTTTTTGCAAGATGGCGATGTTTCTTTATGATTAGCAACTGATGAGCTGCCTTTTTCTGATTCTTCCGTTTCCTTCATTGTGATTTAAAAGTTCTATTGAAATACAAGTATTACGTCAATATTTTTGAAATGTTACAATTCAGTAAGTACATATAAGCTAAATATAATTTTCAAATGTATTTTATAATACTATCGTGACATATCACAGATAGCCAAATGTGACAAAGCAATCTAAATGTAAGGCAAAAAATACATTTCATTTAATGCCACATTATAATTTTCGTTAAGAAAGTGCCAACATGCAACAAGTGTCATGCCATATGCAGAATATATGTAACTTTACCTAATATGTTACTTATACTTTTCATGAATACACATCTTAAAACATTATATCGAGCGCAGACAAAAAACAAGAAATAATAAGAAAAAGAAAGATGAGAAAGAGGACAATAAAAAAAATATTACGATGCAGAACACGATATTGTAAAATTAAAGCGTGTCACAATGTAAAATTGATGATACAATGTGGGCAGTTTTGTACGGTAACTGAACATATTTAATGATAATCTGTGACAATGGCCATGCCTTTAGATTAGACAATTGCTCAACTTTGAATATACCTACTCGAGAACTTTCAATAGGTACATTATAAAAGTCACGTTTGCTAACAAATTCCCTACCAATTACAACTGGAACCTGCAATTGATCAAAAAAAGCTATATTTGCAACTTGAATAATTGCACCGTCAGCAGTACCACAGCAATTATCGGGAGCATTATTTGTTATTTTGAAGAGAGGAAGAGCAGCACCACGATACTGGCGCCTGCAACCTGGTAGTACTGGACCGGCATTATGCGAAGAAAAAAGTTTAGGAAATATATGATCTTGTGATTTCACTGTTGGATTTTCGGACTCGAATGACATGATTTCTCCAAGTCTTCGGCCAATTTGCTCAAGAGGCCTGTTGCGTGCTCTAACTTTTCGTTTTATGCTTTGCATGTAATTTTCGAAGGGAAATGCAGATATTGTATCCAAACTGAAATTAACTAGTTTGTCGATAAAATAGTCAGCATCGTCGGCTATATGTATGTTATTGTGAAAATTATGCGTAATGAAATTTTTATCATATAATATTTCGGTCAATTGAACAAAATGTTTTAAAATATCTTTAGCAAATTGCCGAAGCTCCTGTTCTTTGCATAGATTCGGATTTAATAAAATTCTCATCGCACAATGAAATTCTAAAAAGTGAACATATTTTTGTTCGCTTAGAATATTTTTTAGTACAACTGGACCTACGTATAGCATGAATAATCTGAATTCTGTCGCTTTCCACCGTAAAATAATAAACACCTCTCTACACTTTCTTGCGAATTCTGCAGGAATGTTGCGTTGAAGCTCAACAAGATGGTTCGAAAGCATTTCGATCTGAGTAGCAGAAAGTCTGTGAGGAATTGGTCCTTTGTACCACATATTCAATATCATAGTACGCATTACACCAAGACATTCTAGATGTAAATAATCAAGAATGAAGTGACGCAAAAAATCTAAACCAATAATATTGATCAGTGGAGTGGCTCGACGGCGAAAATCACCATCTCTCCATTCTACAAAATCCTCACAAGTGCGAGCAGGACTTTCCAAATCAACGAAGATTCGTCGATTGTCAGAGGTGACACCGCGAACAGTGCACCTAGTACAGGAACTGAAACTATTTATGACTGTAGCGAGTATATTCTTCGTAGGCCAATTATTGTTTCGCCGCGGCCTTCACGGTCTTCGCTGTGGCTTTCTTCGGCTTGGGCGTTTTGGTCTTCGCCGCTGATGGTGCCTTGACGGCTTTCTTAGCCTTCGATGGTGACTTGGGTTCCGCGGCAGCTTTGCCCTTCTTCACGGCAATTTTGGCGGCGGCGGCGGTCTTGGGAGCTGCTTTCTTCGGGCTTTCCGCGGCCTTCTTGGCGGTCGTTTTCTTCGTGGCGGTCGCCGGTTTCCGCGCAATTGCGATCTTCTCCCGCGCGTCCTTCTTGGTCCCCGCTTTCCACGCACGTGATGTCCGCGTGAACCAGCGAGGCGCGTTGCGCCTTCTCCTTGATGGCTTTGTCTTTCGGCTTGTCGGTCGACAGCTTGAACGAGCCGGTGGCACCCTTGCCCTTGGTCTGCACGACGGCACCGGCGCGCGGCGGACACCAGTCTTACAATCACTCTCACCAGTCTTATAATCACTCGCACAAAAAAACGTCCGATAGCTACGCTCGCTACTGCCGCTCTGAGCTTCTGCCGCTAGGGACGGAGAGGGAAACAAAAGACGAGCGAGTCGGTACGCGCGGCGTGCGATGATATATATATATATGCAATTGGCGCGGAAAATTCCGTTGAATCCGAAAAATCCCCCAATAAGAGATTAATCAAGTCTATAACAACGTCCTTAGGATATTTCTAGAATATTTTATATATAAATTCATAAAAATTATAGTTGCTTTATTATTCTTATTTTATATTTATATCTATTTATTTATAGTTTATAATTATAATTTTATTTTACATTAAATTCACATTTATTTTACATCTAATTCACATTTTTTTACATTTAATAATAATTTATAAATGCATATATATAAAAAACACTTGTCCACATTTATGTATTTACTATTTATCACATAAATCAGAATTAACTTCAGTACATAATTGATACTCACAATGAATATGTATAGCGTTGTAATATATAATAAATATTAAACTTAATATAAAATATAAACAAGTGTTTTTTACATTTACATTCTTAATTAGTAGTAAATGTAAAATAAATGTGAATTAAATCTAAAATAAATATTAAACAAACGTAAAAAAAATATTTATTACATGTACGTTGCAAATAACTAATAAATATGAAATAAATGTAAAATAAATATAAAATAAACATGTTAAAAACGTTTATTTAACAAATGGATTTCAAATGTAAAATAAATATTTTTTTAACGTTTAATAAATGTTTTTTTGGCAATAAAAATCTACAAATGTAAAATCAATGAAAAAAAAAACGTTTAAAAAACATTTAATAAACATTGTCTGCTGATTGGGTCGCCGTTCGTTGTGATGCATGGCCGGCCGCCATGGCCATTGCCTGTATTTCACGGACAGCGTTACCAGATGCCACGAACGACCGATAGCCTTACCTCTAATCTGAATAGCCTAAAACCGCCATCATTGGCTGCATTCGGATTCCCCACCCTATATGTCACGTGCACTATAGATTTTCAGGTGGGGAATACTGAGGAATCGGAACGCACCCATTCCTGCCATTCCTGCCAACTGGAAGTAATTTTAAATCACAAGAAAAAAGCGGGTACTTTAAATTTTAATAAAAAGAAAAATATGAGAAAAATAATTTTTTTATTCAATGTTTATTCTTATTCTTAATATTTTATTTATATTGTTCATTGGATCTTAATGTTTTTTTATCATTCGTTTTGTTGAATTTCTTCGACACTAAAAAGTGTTAAAACTTCTTCAAGCATCTGCTCTTCATCCGATATTGATACATTAGTTGCCTTTGGAGTGTCGTACATTTTTGAATTGAATAATTCGTACATCTTTGGATGGGGTTTGAAGGTAGTACAGCAAGACTTCGTCACGTTAAAATGGATCCGAATCCTCAAAATTGCTGTTAGCATTGCAAACTGTATCCTATTTCTAAATTTTGTTTTGACGGAATTCATTACTGAAAAGACTCTCTCAACTACTGCATTACTTATTGGTAAAGATTGCACTTTTAAAGCAAATTGAGCCAACTCTTTAAACTGTTGACGTCCGCTGGCATCTTTAAAATCGTAAACATTAGACCAAAATTTGCAGGTATCAGACATTATTTCTTCTGAAAAATAGTCACGCCAATTTACGAATCCAATATTACGAATCTGACTTTCAATTATAGTTAAATTAGCTCCATCGTCGAGTAATTCTAAGGGCAGATCATTAATTGATGGCTTTGTTAATGTACACAATATTTTTCTGGGTGTAAGTCTTGCTGACATTTTAAGTATTAAAAAATTATTTGGCATACGATCAACAAGTTGTTTGCACAGAATAAACAGATAATCATTGCATCTCTTCTGAACCTCATTCAAGTCTTCTGAATTGCATTTGCATGACAATCGTTGAAATTCTATACCATAATCAATCTCTTTCGATGACTTGAAAGCCAATTGATTATTTAATACTTCTGTAATGCATGTCACACTTTCAGTTGCTTTTAATTTTTCCATAAATAATGGTTTTATAAAACGACTACACACTGATAATATGAGTGTCCATAATGCCTCATATAGTTTGTAGATATCCTGATTTGAGCTTTGAAAAAGAATATTTACTTCATTGACATCATGTAGAATTGACTTTAAAAAGATTAAATATAGCTGACTGGTCGGGTCTTCATAGATCATAGCCAATTGTCTTGCTGTATAACATCTATTATCTTTTCGAGCTGCAATCATTTTAAAGTGTGACTTTAGCTCAAGCCATTGATCCAGAATACGAATGACTGCACCTTCCCAAGCTAACCATCGAGTATCAGAAAGTTGTATTAAAGCTAACATTTTCTTGTCGTTATTGTTGATCAAATTAAACAGATTTTTATACTCCTCAATTCTTTTAGCACTATTTGAAAACCAATTACGTGACTCTCGTATTAAAAATTCCAAACTTGAAGGTAGAACATCAGATGCTTTAGAGCTACACAGATGCAAAGAATGGCATATGCATCGAATCAAAATTAAATGTGGCAAAGGAACGTTGTCTCTTAACAAAGTAAATAATGAGTGATTTTTTCCAACCATATTACTTGCTCCGTCGGTTCCAATGCTTATCAAATTTTTTATAGAGAGGTTGATGCTTTTTAAGTAAAAAGTAAGTTCTTCATATAAACTTAGAGCCGATGCATCTGTAATCGTAATAATACCCAAGAAATCAGTAATAATATTCTTGTGTTTTGGACTGAAGTATCTAATGCATATCGCCATATATTTTGAAATAGAAACGTCTGTGGATTCATCTATAATGAGAGAATATGATCTGTCACCGATATCTTCCTTGAGTTCAGTCAATAAAACAGGAGAGATTACATTAGTAATTAGCCGTGAACATTTTGTGCGATGTAAACGTATTTTTCCTATTTCACTCTTCTCTCCATGTTTCACCATTATTTCGCTTAAATGATCAATGCTCCTTATTGCACAATGAGTAGCTATGTAAGCAGCTAACTTGAGTTCTGTTGCTTTAATTGTATCATCAACTACATCTATTCCGAATGAAGAAATCTTGTTTTGATTTACAAAAGATGCAGCAAACCGGCGATGTTTTGTTGTCTCTCTATGGCTTTTTAGATCCGTTTTATGGGCTCGTAATAAAGTGTACAATATGCTTCTTGAGAAATTGCATTCAAATCTGGATTTTTCGTTAACCAGGCTAAAAATTATAAATAAGAAACAATGGATATTGGATATATTAGATGGATACAAAATTGGATAGAGGTTACGATAGTTTTATTATAATGAATATAGCAACTGTTATTATATTATACCTGAAAATTCCGGCAAAGATTCCCAAGATGGTTTATAATGTTTCCGATATTTTCCGTGTTTACCCATTTTTGAAAGCTAGGTAAAAGTGGCCGCTATGGCTCTAGCGCGATTAACGTTGCGCGCGAAGCACAATATCCAATGGCCGTAGTACAGACTTTTACGCATAAGGAAATTAACCTATCCGAGTCTTTCATTTCTCTCTCCGGCCTTAGCTCGACTCTCATTGGATATCGCGCATCGCGCGTCGCGCATCGTTAACGGCGCTGTTGTGCCGGAGCCATTACTATAGGAAACAATGTAGACAATTATATAAATAAAAGTTCCCGAAAAATCCACCAAAAGCGCATCACTTCACTCATCGTTTTATGCTGTTTAAAATTGTGCAAAATGAAAAAATGAAGGAAATGATTAACAAGCCTAAAATCGCTTACAAAGAATTAAAAATAGCCCGTTTGGGCTTTAGGCTATAACTCTAGAATTTGAATAGCCGTAGCACTTTTTAAATAGCCTAAATGGCGGTAAACCGCCTAATCTGGCAACGCTGTTCACGGATGTGAGCCTTTATCTTTATGAGATTGTTTTCGAACTCTGCGCGTTCTCTTTGTTGTTCATCAAATGAAGCTTCGGGGCAGTCTTCAATCTGATCTTGTAATTCCTTGAAATCTATGCGATAGCGATCTAATGCGTTTAGCATTGCATCTATTTCGGAAGCTTTATTGGTTGCTGTGCTGTATGCTGCTGCCAGCGTGATATCTTTGTGACTTGCCCTTTTACGTAGGCACGGCGTTTTAAGAGCTTTTCTAACGACGCCATATTGGTTGCCGAGTCACGAGAACTTTCACGAATGAGTCTTACGCTGCTTGAATGTAACTCACGCACTCGAATCCGGCTCGAAGGACGAAAAATGTTTGTAACCGCGTCCGGTGGTTTCGCGCACGTCGGTTTTTACCCGGTAGAGTAACGGAGACACGGGCAGATAGGGCAATGAGCGTAAGACGATCCGTTCGATATATCACATACAATTTTATTTTGAAAAGGCGGGGCCCAAGACCTCCTGCGTTCACAAAAACCTACGGATTACACTCTAGATGCCGCAAGTTATATTCTAAAGAAATCTTTCTTATCGACCTAAGGATTATCGGCCTGAACACAGACAAAAATGGAGACGAAGAGAGTAAATAGAAATGCAGTAGCTGTAGCTCCGCCCAATCCGTGCGTTTTGGACTATTCTGACGACACAGACGATGAGGACACGGAATTGAGAATTTTAAAAAATTTCGTACCAGACGACAAGGCAGACTCCAAATGGATTTTAGACGGAGAATTTTCGTCCTCAGATACCGATGACGAAGTTGATTTCGAAGAACCGCAGCCCGGTCCAAGCAATTCTTGCAAAAAAAAGGCCTCTATACTACCTTCCGTAAAGCCTAAGAGAAAGAGAGGTGCTACAACTATAACCACTTCCAAGAAGACTGCAACGAAGAAGGATGGTAAATCGCAAAGGACCCCGCACAAAACCACGTGAAAAAGCCGTTCAACCGAATTGGCTAAAACTGTGGGAATCGGTAGTTTATGTGATGCTGATTAAAAGTTCATATGGGCGCGAAGTCCGAAAATGGCCAGTTTTCAAGATACAAGAGGTCAAAAGTTGGGAATATGGCCAACAGATCTAGCTTACATGGGTTATCTACGCACGCATCGACGGCATTCATTGAGATGGAACTTGTTCCGCATTGAGAAGGGACTTGTTCAGAGGATGTGTGAAGACTGTCAGAATAAGCAATAGCTACGCAACATTCGTGCAGCTAATATGGCCAAGTTACTGATACGGCCAGATCAAGTATATGGCTCTTGGCTTGCGCTACCCGTTCTTAGCGCTATCCAGGATCAACGGCGTGGACGTGACGGGTGTTTGATCCCTTGTGTGTGTGTGTGTGTGTGTGTGTATTTGTGCGTGTGCGTGTGTGTGTGTGTGTGTGTGTTTGTGCGCGTGCGTGCGTGCGTGCGTGCGTGCGTGCGTGTGTGTGTGTCTGTCTGTCTGTCTGTCTGTCTGTCTGTCTGGCTAATACCTCTAATACTTCTTCTTCGTTTGGTCGAAGTATTCTTATTCGTTTGCAAGGAAAGGTTCAATTATCTCGATCTGGTTAATGTTCATAGTTACATCTAACACGCTTCGCAAAACATTGATTGAGGGATACCGCACATTCAGTAAAGCCGGAGCTAGGACCCTAGGGACGTGCGCCCATGTAGCATCTATCCTCTGGTACATGGGATATGCCCGACATGAACTGAATGTGCGGTATCCCTCAATCAATGTTTTGCGAAGCGTGTTAGATGTAACTATGAACATTAACCAGATCGAGATAATTGAACCTTTCCTTGCAAACGAATAAGAATACTTCGACCAAACGAAGAAGAAGTATTAGAGGTATTAGCCAGACAGACAGACAGACAGACAGACAGACACACACACACACACGCACGCACGCACGCACGCACGCACGCACGCGCGCAAACACACACACACACACACGCACACACACGCACACGCACAAATACACACACACACACACACACACACACACACACACACGCACACGCACACACACACACAAGGGATCAAACACCCGTCACGTCCACGCCGTTGATCCTGGATAGCGCTAAGAACGGGTAGCGCAAGCCAAGAGCCATATACTTGATCTGGCCGTATCAGTAACTTGGCCATATTAGCTGCACGAATGTTGCGTAGCTATTGCTTATTCTGACAGTCTTCACACATCCTCTGAACAAGTCCCTTCTCAATGCAGAACAAGTTCCATCTCAATGAATGCCGTCGATGCGTGCGTAGATAACCCATGTAAGCTAGATCTGTTGGCCATATTCCCAACTTTTGACCTCTTGTATCTTGAAAACTGGCCATTTTCGGACTTCGCGCCCATATGAACTTTTAATCAGCATCACATAAACTACCGATTCCCACAGTTTTAGCCAATTCGGTTGAACGGCTTTTTCACGTGGTTTTGTGCGGGGTCCTTTGTTGGAGTTGCAACAATTTAATACGTCCAGAAGATATTTTAACTATTTCGGAAAATGTTTCCGCGAACGAATTCTATGAGTATTTTTTGAAATTTTTTACAAAAGCGTGCATCAAATATATTGTTACAGAAACGTATTCTGCACAGAAAAGCGGCCGTTGTATTAATACTTTGTTTAACGAGATGACCGACTTTTTGGAAATAAATATTTTAATGGGTATTATCAAGCTGCCATCTTACAAAAACCATTGGCATCAGTTTACTCGTATTGACAAAATTGCGAATGTTATGACTCGAGATAGATTCATTCAGATTCGTACTTTCCTACATTTCACGGACAATTATAATTACGATCTTGGCACTCGAGACCGTTTTTACAAAATTAGACCGATTTTAAATTTTGTACTGAATAGTTGCATGGTCTTCGAGAATCAAACAACAAAATATTCTATCGATGAAACAATGATTCCGTACAAGGGCCCAGCAGCAGGTAACTTGCGCCAATACATCGGAAGTAAACCGATAAAATGGGGTTTCAAGCTTTTTGTAAAAGCTGGTACGGATGGCATTATTTATAGAGTAACGCGAGTTAGGCGTTGGAGCTTCTGTTGTTCTCGCGTTAGTCAAAAGCATTAACGATCCAGCGGGATGCATAATATTTTGTGATAATTATTTCTCGAGCTTCAAGCTTTTTCTTTACTTACAAAACTCCTTGGTTGTTTCCTCGAGCGGTACTTTTCGAAGTAACCGAATCGAAAAGTGCCCTTTTCTCACAGATAAACAGCTTTTAAAACACGGACGTGGGAGCGTAGATTTCAGAACATACGACAATAAGATCATTCTCCTAAAGTATTCCGACAATAAATGTGTAATTATGATGGGTAGCACAATATATGGAGTTGAACCGAAAACTACGCTCCTTCGGTGGTGCAAAGAACAGAAAAAGAAAGTTAAAATCGATTGTCCAAATCTCGTTTTTCAATATAATAAGAATATAATACTTGATATGTGCATAGTTAATGCTTGGCTATTATACAAGAAAGAAACGAAGCAACTGGGTAGACAACTGCAACTCAAGCAGTTTCGATTGGAAGTAGCAGAGAGTCTCTTGCAGTACGGCAAACAAAAACGCGGACGTCCATCGAAAGCTTCTATTATAAATCAAAAAATCAACGCACCTCGATCTCAGAGACCTATCGATTTAATTCGTTACGATGGCGTACGTAGGCCACTGACCTACTTACAGCGATGAACGATTGCGATGCAAACACTGTAACAGCGGCAAATCTAAAATAGTTTGTTCTAAATGTAATGTCGCATTGTGTGAAAACGCCAATAATAATTGTTTCTATGCGTTTCATAACAAATAAGCTACAAATTTAACGAACATTCATGTAACTCAATATTCTGTGTGCAATAAATAAATATCTTTCAATTTTTGAATATACTGAGAATACTTCTTTTTCTTATACCCATAAGTCCGAATGTGCCATATTTGGCACATTCAGAAAATTGTACTTTCGGTGAATTTTTCGAAATAAAACCTATTGATTGTTAATATTGAGCACTCTTTTAGTAACATATGAAGAGAGCACAATTTTGACTCACCGGGATCTGGGTCTCGGACTAAAGGGTTAAATAACTTGAATCTTAATTTTACTGATGAAAAAATTGTTACATTATATACAAATTAGTTGAAATAATTTTTTGCTATATTTGTTTTAAATATAAATTAATTTTTCTCTGACTTTTTGCAATGATGAGCCTTATCATAAAAACGGGATTCGGCCTATCTCATGACATTGAATTTAATCCAAGTGCAATATTAAAAAGAAAAGCCTTAGCAATATCGCATACAGTTCGCGTTGAAGAATTGCGCAGTGCAAATATAAGTAATTTAATAAGGTGCAGTATGATACCGCAAACGTTTGTCAATGCTTTTGGAAATAAATAAAATTTAATATCTTCTGTGAAATACATATTTATACGAATGCACGCAATAATTTAAGTTTTTCTTTCGTAATTTTGCTTCCTTTTAGAGGAAGCTTTGTTTTCGTAAACAAAAAATTTTTTTTTGTTTTTCTGAATGTGTTCAGAATGTTCTAAAACGTCGAAAAATCATTTTCAGAAAAAATGTCCGTCTGTATGTATGTATGTAAAATTTTTCTAGGTACACGTCTCACACCTATCATGATTTTCAAAGTAAATTCTAATTAAGAGAAAATTCTCTGTGTATAAGCCATGGCTTTTAATATTAATAGTTTAAAGATTTGTACACACACACACACACATTATTAATAACAATAATAATTCTAAAAAATATTAAATAACATATACTTATTTTAATTTAATTAACCTTCATCAATGTATCAGCGTTACACGCGCGCGCGCGCGCGTGTGTATGTGTGGATCTTTAAAATATTAATATTAAAAGCCATGAGTTATACACATAAGAAATTTTCTCTTAAAATATACTTTGAAAATCATGATAGATGTGGGACATGTACTAAGCAAAATTATATACGAGCTATTATAGTGAATTTAATTATAACAAAAAATTCTTTTCGTGTAATTATAATTAATAAAAGTTAATAATAGTTTAAAAATCTACACATACATGAAAAGCCATAACTTATACACATAGAAAATTTTCTCTTAGAATTTACTTTGAAAATCATGATAGTCGTGGGACATGTATCAAGAAAAATTATATGTGAGCTATTGTAGTGAATTTAATTATAACGAAAAATTCTTTCCGTGTAATTATAATTAATAAAAGTTAAAATATCGTTTTTTTAACATTTTAGTAATGGAAGATGGATTTGATTAAATTCTTCTCCAAGCACTTTTAGAATATGAAAATGAACAACAAAAAAAAGAAGAGATAAAACCGAAAAATGACATGATAAAGGAAGAGAAAAAAGAATTGCGAAAAGATGATAATGGAGATAAACACAATAAAAACGACAAAGGTAAAAAAAAAGCATAAAAATATAATAAATTAAAATTTAGATTTAAAAGATAAATAAATACATTGTGATATATTATAGAATATAAAGATAATCAAATGGAGGAAGAAATGAAACAGAAAAATGATGTGATAGAGGAAGCAAAACAAAAATGTATGTAAAGATGACAGTGGAGATAAACATGAAAAAGAAAAAAAAACGAAAAAAAAAGAAAAAGCATGGCAACCGGCGCGATCGCGCCCACGTAACAGTCGCCGTCATCAATTGTTTAAAAAATTTGGCTTCCTGAGAGTCATTTAAACTCTCTCGGTCGTAGTGGACACATCGGCTGATAGAAGTTGCTGTCGTTTGCAGTGGAAAAAAATAGATTTTGTTCTTCTTTTAACAAATCTATCTTAAGGATGGATCACAAAAGATATGCTCAAGAATTTGATCAGTCCTGGGAAGTTAATTATTTCTTCAGTTACATTTCCAATCGTACGGTTTGTTTACTTTGCGGTTTCGAACCTTCGGTAGTAAAAAAATTTACAGTAGAGAGGCATTTCACAAATAGTCATTCAGTCGATTACTCGAATTACTCACATTCAGAAAAGTTAAGTATTATTGAAGGATTGAAATTAGTTTATGAAGAATGGTTATTTTTTCAAGAAGGTGCAATATCTTCTTCTAAATCTTCCTCTCAAAAATCCCTACTAGCTTCTTATGCCATTTCTTTGCTTATAGCACAAAATTCGAAGCCATTTACCGAAGGTACTTTCGTGAAGAACTGTATCATCGAAGCAGTGAAAGCTTTCGGTAATTCCTTGACGCTTGACGAAGCAATGCGTATTCCCCTCAGTGCAAAAACTATTACTTCGAGAATTACTGATTTCAGTAATTCTATAGAAAAAAAATTAAAAAATCTTTTAAAGTCCTGTGTGTATTTTTCTTTGTGTTTGGATGAGAGCACCGATATCCGACATACGAGTCAGTTGAGTATTTTTATTCGAATCGTGCAAGACGATTTCTCATGTGTCGAGGAGCTCTTAGATTTTGTCTCGTTACATGATATAACAACCGGACTTGATATTTTTTTAGCAGTCGAAAACTCGCTTAAAAAGTTTGACGTAAACTTCAATAAATGTTCTTCGGTTACGACTGACGGCGCAAAAGCTATGGTAGGTTCAAAAATAGGATTCGCCGGCCAATTAAAGCAGCGAAATTTTAATATCCCTATTATACATTGTATAATTCATCAGGAAGCACTAAGCGGCAAAGTTATCAAATTGTCAACAGCTATGGAGACTGTTACTAAAATCATTAATATAATTAAAGGTGGACACAAGTTCCTCAGTCATCGAAAATTTCAATTATTTCTCCAAGAACATAATGCTGTCCACACAGATGTCCCACTTTATTGTTCAGTACGTTGGCTTAGTGCTGCAAAATGTTTGGAAATATTTTTTGCAATAAGAAAAGAAATCCTCCTTTTCTTGCAAGAAATAAACAATCCAAAGGAATATATATCTGTTTTAGAAGATATAACATTTCTTTCCGAACTTGCCTTTATTACTGACATGACTAATCAACTTAGGCTTCTCAATTTAAAGCTGCAAAAACCAAATCAAAATATTTCCCAATTAGTTAGTCATGTTGATTCTTTCCGAAGGAAATTACAGTTATTCAAATCTCATTTAAATAATAACATTTTCCATTTCTTTCCTTCTTGCCAGATTCTTCTCGAAGAACATGGCAGTAGCTGTAATTTCAAGGAAAACATCCATTTCGTAGATTCTGTTATAGAAGAATTCGATACGCGTTTCACCTGCTTCGAAAAACTTCGAACAGAATTAATTCTTTTTGAGAATCCTCTTACAGCGCCAATCGAAGAACAGCATCTTAATTTACAGGATGAATTATGTGATCTGCAAAATAATATTTCTTTTAAAACGGTTAAAGAAACCGGTGCAGATTTTTATAAAATTTTATCGAAATCATCCTACCCCAAGCTTCGAGATTTTGGACTCCGAATTTATTCTATGTTTGGATCTACATATTTGTGTGAGACTTCTTTCTCAAAAATGAAAATTATCAAATATGAAAAACGTTCTTGTTTAAGCGACAATTCTTTACCGCGTCTTATGCGTCTTGCTACGTGCAATATGCAGATCGACGTTCCTGCTGTCGCTTGTAAAAAATCCCGAAAATAGTTATTCTGAATGTGAGTATTTTTTATTTCACTTAACAGATATATATATATATATATATATATATATATATATATATGTACACACATATAATTCTGCTTCTTTATTAATTAAAGTTCCAATTAATTAAATTTATGAAAGGGTTGCTGTCTTCAGTGGATTAGGCCTACAGGGGATACCACTTTAAAAAAAAACGCGTCAATAATAGTACTCCATGGGTGATGCGGAAAACTATTAATTATTGTTCACCGCAATTAAAATCGAAAGTTGTATTGTATTTTTAATGCTTTGTTTACTACAAATAAATTCATATACAAATGTTCTCATTTGCAATCGAAAATATGTATTATTACCTTCCGTATTCCAAAAAATCTTAAACGGGTTTTTAATATTCAATGTTGTGTGTATTAAATTTCATATCAGTGATTAAAATTCATGTTCGTGTATGAATTTAGCTATACAAATGCAAGCATTTTTATTTTAGATACCCAGTTTGTAAATTTCATTTACCGTGGTATCGTAAAAATGTTGTAAATTTCATATCTTTTTTAACAGTGAACAAAACACTCGCGGGGTGCTGGTACGGTGATGCGGTCGCGAAACGGCACGGTCCTGAGCCTCGCGAAGCTCGTAGGCTGCGCGCGGGACGTCGCGGTAAGAGGAGAGCGGGAGGCGGAGTCAACTGAAAATCAGCCGAAATGTGCATTTCTTGCCGAGCTCTGGGGTAGAGGACGCGCTTGTGGTACAGAAATAGCATTATTTTCTAAAGCTTAATACATTGCTGTGTTGGACCAAATTCCAGCATCATTAAGAGAGCCTACAATAAAGATATGATATAACTATTTAAAGTACATACATTTCAAAGATGTTTATAGTAATGTTAATGTGATATTAAACTTACCGTAATTACCAATGTCGACCCAGGTAAAACGATAACGTGCATCTGCAATCCCCATTAATACAAAATTAAAGTCCCAAATAGAACAAATCAGTCACGAAAATATCAAAATGACATCATTTTGTAATCATTTTTTACGCGTCATCGTGACATCAAAATGGCCCATTAGGAGCATATAATCTTGACATCATCTTGACATCAAGATGACGTAAAAATAACCTTTTTTTACAGAGCAGGTATAATTAATGTTATACATTAGAAGTGTGGATTGGAGTAATATTAAATAAGCATAATAGAGGACAACATGTAAGGAATATATAATTACATGTGAGACTTCTTTATTATATAAAAATATGTCTTACAGAGACGAAGCTGATCTAAATCTTAAGAAAAATTAAATATACTAAGGCATGATTGCACCAACATCGCATAACTTTAACCTTAGCTTTTAATTCACTCTTTGTCTGTTTCTAAGGAAAACAGACTAACTGTTCCCCTTAGAAAGAGACGAAGATTGAGTTGAACTGAAGTTATGCGACATTGGTGCAATTTCGGCTTAATACAATTTGATAAAAAAACATAAAACATAAAACAAAATAATCTTTGGTAATTATTGAAGATTTTAAGAACAATTAAATGTACTAATTACGTGTACTAAAATGTATATACTATACATGTAACGCAAAATAACTTTTAGAACTTATCTAATACCTGAACAAAAATAAATGTATTTATACATTTTATTATTGCACGGTATTATTGCATGGTATTATTTCACAGTCAAAATAAAAGTTTTTTGTCATGGTTTCATAACATCAAAAATAAAAAAAGTAAAATTCTTGTTGATTGGCCTCTGGTCTTTTTCCGTCATCATTGAGATCGTGACATCAGAGACGAGAAATCTGCACACGCTAAAAATTCTTGAGTGCCATTTCCAAATAAAAAGATATTTGCATAAAATAACACTTCAGATCACTTCAGCATACTTCAATAATACTTCGAAAGGATTTCTTTTCTTTGACAATTAATAAATAGGAGTGTTTGAAATCGCGACTATTATAAATCGCGTTCGATTGCATGTAAGCGCAAGCACTCTTTGCAAGAAATAAGCGCATCAATACTTGTGCTTCTAATAAAATTATCTTCGTCAGGATAGCATGGATCGTTCGTACATTCCGAAAAAGTTCGCTGATTGTTAACAACAACACAGCCCCGGCTCACCGGCCGCGCAAATAAGGTCAAACGCAACGCTAGAACAAAGGAACGATCCATGTTATACACAAAGCACGCAAAAACAGTGACGACCCCGTCGGGTCGCCACATGAAAATTAGTGACGTCAGCACGGTGACGTCTGCCCTCCGACGGCCAATCACCCTCCAGAAATTTGGAGAAAATTGCCGGGAAGGGAGTTCGCCTCGGAGGGCGATAAAAGAACCGCCGCTGCGCCGCGAGTTCAAGTTCGCTCGCAGATCACCCGCTTCGTATATCGATTACCGCTAGTTTTCCGCTTGTACACGCGTTGCATCGC